>CM076574.1:26423505-26603664 GCA_034641835.2 Pinus albicaulis | reverse complement strand
AATTTAGGAAGACAATTTGGAGAAAGTAAAATAGGATAAATTCTAAAGAGTAGATAAAATATTGGGTGTTTGAAAAAGTCAAGATTACCATGTGAGAAAAACAATGGGCATAGAAAAAATGATATATGTCAAAAATTTCAACCCATCTCAATCTCATGAAGAAAAGTCTTATTTAAGTGCCTTAATCAAGACAAAGACTAAAATTTTAATAGCACCATTGAAGACTGACTTATTTAAGTT
The DNA here is from genome assembly GCA_034641835.2 of Pinus albicaulis. Taxonomy (NCBI): domain Eukaryota; kingdom Viridiplantae; phylum Streptophyta; class Pinopsida; order Pinales; family Pinaceae; genus Pinus; species Pinus albicaulis. The sequence continues at coordinate 26,603,424 of CM076574.1, read as the reverse complement.
GAGACAAAAACTAAAATTTTAATAGCACCACTGAAGACCACCATCTTAAACGCTAAACAAATTGATGAATAACCCCAAAAAAGAACAAAAAAATATAATTTATATTTTTTACCAAACATAAACAGTGGAATCCAATTAACATAATAATAATCAGTTTGAAAGTAATCTAAAAATAGACAAAATAAAGAAACTGTCTGAAAAAACAAGCCTTAAATTTCTTATCAAATTTCACCACATTTCTTATCAAAATTCAAAACAAAAAAAAATGCTTTTGTACATAGAAACTACATAGAAACTTGAAACTTGAGAGTGTGATATGGAATTGGAGTTGTCTTTAGTGCAAGTTTTTGAAGTTTCAGGTGCCGGAATACGGTGAAAATTTTTGAGGTAAAATCTTGGTTGTTATTCAAACTGGGTTTTTGACTCTATATATGGATTCAGCACCTTCAAAAACTTCTAGAGCACTTCGATTGTGCAAAGTTAGCAATCAAACTTATCTTTTCAATAAATTCTCACCATAAAAAATCACCGTAAAAGCCTTCAAAAAGTCGCACTAATGACTATTTGAGTTCCTTAGAGCATTGACTCCTGGCCGTCATTAAAATATATCATATCTAAAGCCGCACTCGCGTGATGACTTCTTGTCCTTTAATGTGCATTTCAACGGCCCCCTAAGTCACTTTATGACTTTATCTCCACTCCTTGTCGTTTAATGTGCATTTCAAGAGTTATGACTTCATCTCCACTCCATGTCGTTTAATGTGCATTTCAACGGCCCGCCTTAACTCACATTATGACTTAATCTCCACTCCTTGTCGTTTAATGTACATTTCAACGGCCCGCCTGACTCACATTATGACTTTATCTCCATGGTCAATTCCGGGCAGCTAACGAAAGTCGGTTATTCTAATGGGTACGTGTGTTTTTGTTTTTTAGTTGGTAGAGGGTAATTTAAGGGAGGTTTTAGGATCAATTTTGGTGATTGTCTTATAATACCAAGACTCTACGAGAAAGAGAGAGTTTATTCCTTGAACTGGATTATAATAGGCCATATATTCAATGAGATTTGAATTTCAATCTGGTTGAATTTCACCCAACAAAACTTACCATTAAACCACATATCACTATAAATATACTTCTGCTTTTTCATACTTTACTAAACACTTTCATATCTGACCATGACTTAAGAGTGCCCTTCTATAAACCTGCAATCTTCTGCATGAGTGGCTATTAGCTTGCATTTATGTTGTTTTAAAATATCTACAGGACTTTGATTGTCTTCGTCAGACTGTGCTGTACTGGTATTGGTATTATCGCTGGAGAACTCCAATGGCAGAAGAAATTGCCATTTTATGATTTGTGAATATTCACAGCTACTCTGTTTGTGTGTGTTTGTCTTTGAGAAAATTATATAATGGCTGAAGCTATGGTCGTCTCTGGATTTGTTGGTGTGGGCATAGAAAAAGTAATCAACCAGATTCTGCACCGGATAGGGATTGCTATTCGCTACAAAAAAGAATTGGCTTCTCTTCAGCATCTGTTAACAGACATCCAGCCTATCATCAAGCAGATCCAGCGATACCGCCCAGTGTTGAACAGGAGGAATGTAATTTCCTCTTCTCAGTGCCATAACAAGGTTTCACCCATCAATACATGGCTTAAAAAGTTGGATTTGCTTCTCCGGCAAGCATCAGAAATGGTGCAGCAATGCACAACTTCACCAAGGTACAATGCTATTTTCCGATATCAATCAAGTAGAAAGATCACTCATCTTATTTCAGACATTAAAGAACATCTACAATTGTCTCCTTTGGTTGGGTGGGCCCAAATTCCTGAGCTCCTGGAGGAACTCAAGCAGGAAATTGGGCAGAGTATGAAGGAAAGCATCGAAGCGATGCCTTCTTCTAGCCGTCCTTCTGTAACCACCTCCCAATCTCTTGCTTCAACGGGATTCTTCATCCAGGAACCCCTTATAGTCGGACAAGACAGAGCTTTTGCAACACTGGAGAAGCTAGTGATCGATTCTGAGTTCTCGTGCATTGGCGTGGTTGGCAAGGGTGGATCTGGAAAGACTCTGCTTTTCAAGAGAATCTTCAACAGTGAAATGGTGCGGAATGTCTTTAGCGATGGCTTATTACTTTGGCTTACTGTTTCTCAGTTTCCGTCATTTAAAAGTCTTGGAAAAGAACTCTGCCAGCAGATAGCAATGCAAACAAATGTAAAGGACCTGGAATATAATACGAATCCAGAAGGCATGAAAATCAGGATGAATCAGAGTATGCAGTCTAAGAGATTTGCCTTATTTTTAGATGATGTTTGGGGGGAGGGTGCAAAATTGCTGGAAGAATTAGGCGTACCCTTGCTAACCGACCACTCGACCTCCAAAGTTATTGTGAGTTCCAGGAATCACAGAGCACTGTTAGAGATGGGGGTTAATGCAGAAAGGTCTGCAATAAAAATGGAGGATTTGCTTGAAGATGAGAGTTGGCCGTTGTTCGCTCATCATGCTTTTCCATATAATAACAGAAATCTGCCAGTAAGCATTGAGGAGAAAAAAGCGAGGGTTGTGTGTGCCAAGTGTGGAGGGCTTCCCCTTGCGATCAAAGCAGTTGCCCGGTCAATGGCAGGCATTACTGATCCAAAAGAATGGGAGTTCGCAGTCCGGAGGCTTCCAAACGCCGACGGCCAAGACCTTCGAGAAGCTCTGTATGATCCCCTGCGGTGGAGTTATGATGCCCTGGGCAGGTACGACGTTAATCTGCAATTGTGCTTCCTCTACTTATCTACCTTTTTAGAAGACCAGATTATCTGGATCGAACATCCGATTATGCTGTTTCTAGGCGAAGGGCTGCTTGTGCAAGATGAGCGTAGCCACGACCCATTTGAGGTGGGGAGAATTTACATAAACCTTTTAGCAGATCGTTGTTTGATCGAACCGACATTGAGAGACGTGGATGGGTCAGTGGTGTATTTCAGGGTGCACGACGTCCTGCGTGATTTAGCAATACAAATCGCTGAGCGGGAAGAAAACTTCTACTGCCGGACAGGTAAGGGTTTGGCAGCCTTACCTGATGATGAATGTTCAGGGCGCGCCACTCGGTTTTTGTTGAACTGCAATAAATTGAGATCGCTTCCGGTGTCGTTCCGAGCTCCAGAAATCTACTCATTGAACTTGGCTGGAAATCCAAATCTGGGGGAGATTCCAAGAAAATTGTTTAAGAGTATGGTCTCCCTTAAGATTTTAAGTTTGAATGGGACATCCCTCCGGTCATTGCCAGAGAGTGTGGGGTGTTTGAAACAGTTGGTATGCCTCGCGTTAGTAGGAGTGCCCATTACTAGGCTACCCGCCTCACTTACAGATCTTGAAAGCCTGGAACTCCTTCGACTTGGAGGGTCTAAAATCACAGAGTTGCCGCCGGACATACATAGGCTAAGATCCCTAAGGCATTTAGGGCTTGAAGGTTGTGCAGATTTAGAATCTGTGCCCAGGAATATGTCACTGCTTACCTCTTTGCAATGCTTGCTGCTGAAAGGTTGCAGTCGTGTGTGGACAAAAACCGGGCAAGGAAGAAGCCCTAAAAAGGTGGCTTCTATCAATGATTTGCGAACTCTGACACAGCTGAAGGAGTTATACCTGGATAACAATGGAGAATTCATTAGCGAGGGGACATTGGGCAGTATGGATCAGATAGAGACACTCCAGTTGAAATTTACAGCGGTCGCAAATTTACCGAATGACTTCTTCAATGTGTCCAAGATTAAAAGGCTTTTGTTAAAATGTCCTTCTCTGGTTAAAATGGAGAGCAGTTTTTATAAATTTCAGAATTTAACCTCGCTGAAGTTGGAGGGATGCAACAAGTTAGAAGAGCTTCCAGATTTTCAGGAACTTCAGAATTTGAAAAGATTAGAAATTATAAACTGTTGTAAATTAAAAAAAATTCCCAAAAATTTTGGTAAAAGAGGGGCATTTTCTTCATTGAAAATATTTTCAATAGTTTTGTTAACAAATTTAGAAGAATTACCAATAATAGAAGAAGGTGCCATGGCTTCACTTCAAATATTCACTATCGTGTTATGTGAAGCATTAAGGATATTGCCAGAAAGTTATTTGAATATCAGAAGATTGCAAAGGATAAGATTGTGGGGTTGTTCCATAGTGGTTCAGAATCTAGACAAAATCCAGAGAGCAGATAAAACAATAGAAATAGTAACCAAGTCTACAAGAGAGATCATAAATATTTTAGAAAAATGGTTTAGAATAGAAAATATAAGAGAACATTATTTTTACGGGGAATTTTGGTGTAATGAGTTTTCTCTCTTTTTACAAGATATTGGGGAGAGGACGGAAGATATGTGCACAGGAACTTTAGGATTATTTAATTTTTACATGGAGTCATTTTAGACTTCCAATTTTTTACCATATATGTATTAACATGTCTTGTTGAGGCATAAGTTAATTGCTATTGTGTGCGGCTTGCAGGCTGTTGCACCTAGCCTAGGTTTATAGTGGCAGCCAGTTGGATTTGAACCTGGGCCTTGCTCAGGCAACTCTCACCAGTTACAGATTGTCCTAGATCTAAAAAAAAAAAAGAAAAAGAAAAAGAAAAGAAAAAAGATGTTTTTTTTTTTTTTTTTTTTTTCATATTTCATCTCGATGTATGGTATGTTCAATGTGTTTAAAAAGATTTCATAAAATTTCAAGTTGTTTAAAGTATCCCATTTTAACCTTCAAACTAATGGCTGATAATTGAATACATTAATTATTGATGGACAACTAATATTTTAAAATGTAAAATGTAATATTTATTTTTATAATAGATAGTAAAAAATATATAAATATTGTTGTAATATTAATTCATTTAATAACAATAAAACATTAAACCCCCTAAATCTTTATTAAACGATAGATATAGATTTATTATATTTATTAACATGCTTCTTATTTCCATATTTCCAATTAACTTAATGAATTTGAATTGCCAAACACTTAAACCTTTATTAAACCTTAGATATAGATTTATTATATTTATTAACATGTTTCTTATTTCCATATTTCCAATTAACTTAATGAATTTGAATTGCCAAATAATCTAGATTAAACATTCAATCTTTTATTAATTAATTCTTTTAAAAATTATTTTACTTATTTAATTAAAATAATTTATTAATATAATTAAAATTTTAAATATGAATAAATAATTAATTAAAAATTTTCAAAATAATTTATTATTATTGTTATTTTATATTTCAAATTTGTTTTAACCATTTAAAATTTAAATTAATTTGTTTTTGCTTTTCTAAAATCTATTTCTTTAAACATTTATATTTTATCTACCTTCAAATTTTAAATATTATGTTTTTCAAACATCTATATCTTATGTGCTTTTAAATTTTAAATATTAAGTTCTTTTATCCAATCTAATTTATGATTATTATTATCAAACTAGCCATTTAACGGCTAGTTTAGCCATCTTTACATTTATTTAAACTTAATGTCCTGATCTGATCTCTCACCTAGTCCTGATGATGAACCACACTTGTTGGTTCTTCCATTGCATGTGATGATTACCGAAAGAAATTTTACAATTTTATATGATGGATCACAGAAGCATTGATTTTAAAATATTATGATCTTGTTAAAAATTTGACTCTCCCTAAACTTTCAACGCTCCACTTTTAATGATGTAAATCAACCAAATGTTTTAGGATTTATATGGGTAAGCTTTTAAAAATATAGGACATATAATTTAAATAATATTTTAAAATTATAGGACATCTAATTTAAATAATGTTTTAGGATTGATATGGGTGAAGGATTAAATTATAGGACATCTAATTTAAATATTATTGGATTTGATATAATAGAGATATTAATAATTTATTATTATTATTCAATTCCATAGGATATAGATATTAATAATTAATTATTAATTAAATAGATTTTTTTCACTTTAAACTATAAAATTAAACATAAAATTCTAAGTAATTAGATTACTTACCAATATAAATATTTAAATAGTAATAATTAATGATTTTTTTCCTCAAATCATTTATTTGAAACTAGTAAACATAAAGTTAATTATAAAATTTAAAGATATATATATATATATATATATAACATTGTCTTATATTTAAATCGTAATTCAATGTTTAAGGTTATTGGAACATTTATAAAATTGGTTGGAATATGCAAACATGTAAAGGTTTAAGGTTATTGGAACACTTTTTTTGAGATTAACAATGAGATAAAAGGTTTATTTATTTTATAGAAAGTATATAAATCAAGTTTTATTCTATAATATATATAGGTCAAGGTTTAAGGTTATTGTAGCATTATATGAACAATGATATTTACTTTATTATTTTTATGAGAGTGTTGCATAATAGTCAACACTAGTTGTATTTAATAAAGTGAAAATGCTTCACGAGCGTGAAAGCTTCTAAAACCCACCTAACCCATGATACTAAGTGTAAGGTCTATATTTTTCATTATTTTTTAAACCTTAGAGAATATGCTAAAAAATGGGGTGACTTTTGATCAAGGCCCTGCTATAAACCTACAATGGTTTGATCATTGTGTGTGTTTTATTGTAGTAAAAAAAACTTCAGCATCAGTGGCCACTATCTTGATATAAGTTTCAAAATATCTACATAATTTTTTATTGCCTTCTTCTGACGGTGTTGTACTGATAATATTATCGCAATGACTGTGTGTTGATTGATCTTTCATTGTCACTATTGATAATATGTATGATTGAAACATAAATTTCATTTTTGAACAACGAGATCTCAGTATATGTGATGCTTCAATAAATTAACTTAATTTTCTTTCATCGATTTAATATCATAGTAGCATAATAATCTACATTATTATGTCAATTATGATATCATTGTAACACATGTACTATCAACTACCCAGGTTTAGTATTAGTTTATATTAGTAATCATTTCTGCTTTTAGTTCATTAGAATAAATATATCTCATCCACTATATTCCACATAGTTTGTTTGTTAATGGAAATTGGTCTCAAAATCCCAATCGAAGCCATCATTCCAAACAAAAAAGGATTTGTTTTAAGATCTCGACCGGATGGTTTCCCCAATGTTGATGAACTCATTCAGGACCATCAATAGGAGGGTAACAAATATTTCGATATTTTTCCTTTCCTCTCCCATAAGGCGAGGCCTGAGTCATCCAGACTTGGAAAAACTCACTTGCTCTTTTTTCTGTCGATGCCCTCAGTGGCAACCGATTCTGATCCTATCTTTCCTAGCAAGGATTTGGCGGCCTTAACACAATCCTCAGATTTTGAGTTGGAACCCCTAGAGACTAGAAGATCCTTTTTTCAACCTGAGTAGGGAATAAAGAAGGATGTTACCTTGGGGAATTCATCATAGAGGAAGAAAAGGGTCACTAAATACAATTTTTTTTTGGCATGCAACCAATCCTAACCCTTACTACTTGAGTCTGGTGAATCTTTTGTGGGACGAAAGTTGGTCTATCTGGATCATAGTTGTGAGAAATATGGGAATGTTGATACTTTATGTGCACGAGCCCTTATAAGGGATGAGCCCACTTCCGTGGTGCCCCCATGATTATATTTTCCTTGAACATTCAGGGCTTAAGTGTGGCCCATAAAGCTAAGGAACTCAGAGGACTAGTTCGACTACATAATCCTTCTATCATTTTAGTGCAAGAAACTATGTGCCCTCATGAGAATACCTGGGTTTTCCTACTTTCTGTCTTCCCTGACTAGTTTTTTTGCGCTTCAGATGCTATGGGACATTCTAGTGGCTTGGGTGCGATGTGGAACCCTAGATGCATCTCTTTACAAGCCTTCGGTATCAATGCAAGCATCCTCCTTTCTGGCCATCTATCGGGGTCCATACATTAGTTTCACATTATTAACTTATATGCCCCATTTGTGGGTAGGTTCTCTTTTTAGGAAAATACTGGAGACTCGCATCTTGGGATTAAATTCTATTATCCTATTTGGGGATCTCAATCTAACTTTTGAGAAAGGAGAAATATGTGGAGATAAAGACATAGAGGACCCTTTATCCATTTTTTTCTTGGAATTGATGGACTCTTTTTCTCTATGTGAAATTACTCCCAGTGCTATTTCCCATACCCAGTGGAACATGTGCACATGTCAAGAGGGCATCTCTAAACATCTAGACCACTTCATTATTAGCCAATATTTGGTTGGGCTTATGTTAAGGGTTTAATCCAAGATTATTCCTTCTTTTCTTCAAACCATAAGCTGATACTCCTCTCATGGGAGTGAAGGGACAATAATAATAATTTCCCCTTTAAATTTAACTCTACATGGCTCCTTAATGAGGACTTTGTTGCTTTGGTGACTGATGTATCGAGACGCCTAGTCCTTCATCCCCCAGGTGACCAGATGGGGAATTTTTTTCGAAATTTGAGGGCCCTCAAGAAGGAATCTCATTTATGGATCAAGAAGAAAAAAAAAAGCGGATATGAAGACACTTTCAGAAATTGTATTATAGTGATCCTAAGGACCTATTATTTTTCTCTGATCACTATAAGGGGAAAATCATGAACTTGGAGAGGGAGAAGCACAGGATTCTTTTGGCACAAGAATCTAAATGGAGATTGAAGATTCTGTTGATCAGCGGTTGTCATTGATGTCAACCCAAGCAGAACCAGGGGCTAATCCAATATTGCATGGGAATTTTGACCTACCAAATTCATATATTTTGGGTCAATAATGCTTTTGATGGTTTCTACTTGTTGAGATGTTTCCGTTGATATATGGCACGCCATGTAATTCTTCACGGTTTGAGAGATATTCATGTTTGAAGTTTGTACCCCCGGTTAGTGGGCTAAAACCCCATGGGGTTGGGGCATGGGTCATTGAAAAGTCATAATTAATATTTTTTAAGCTCCTAAAATCCCTCCCACGTTCACTTGTTGAAGCCCCTCTCAACCTAAACATTTATATAAATTGTGATCTTCATTTCCTCCTTAGGCAAGGGATTCGCGCCATAAAACGGTCATGTGGCATTTGCTCTAACTTTTTTCTACAAGGTTCCAAAGCTGAAGAAATTTTTATGAGGCGAATCCGAAATCCTGAGGAAGAGGCTGTAAAAATTTCAAATCAAGGTGCGAAATATTTTTGGAGATATGATCTGTGGAAGTCAAGGTTTTTGCAAGCTCCTGAAATTCATTTCAAAGAAGTGACCTTGGTAAATTCGTCATAACTCTCTCTCTAAGTATCGGATTGGAATTCCATAAAAAGTGGCAGATAGTGTACTGTCTGTAATTTTTGATATATCAATATCAGAGCCAAATGAAGAAACAATTACATGTGGCACGCCGTACAAGTTCGCTTTGCTGAAATAGTCCATAATTAGGGCATTGTGAGAGATTGGGTATAACTCTCTCTTGAAGAATCCAAATTGGGTCAGACTTGTGGCATTGGAAAGACAACTCGAGAGAATATATGGATAAAAATCAGATATTGAGGATTTGAAATGACAGAGATAAACCAGATTCAACATCGAGCTTCTAGAAGGGAAGAAAACGCTAGATCATGTGTTGTTAAGGGTTGCAAAGGACCAGAATTTCTACGGCAGAAAAGAAAAGCAAGGTGCAACAAAGGGTAGCATGACAAGAGAAGAAACCAAGGTGCATAACAACAACAAGAAGTTCATCATATGAAGTATTCAAGTGGGCAGCACTACATATAATCATTGTAAAGGTATCATTGTACTTAGTCATTGTAAATACATTATTGTACAAATTGTACTAGTATCTATCTGCCAAGGGTTGAAGAGGCAGTGTTGGGAGGTCTAGGATCATCATTAGGTGGTTGTGTCAAAGTTAGGGTTATGGTCTAGTATATCTTCTTCTTCTACATCATTCTATATCATTGTAAATTGGACCATTTTCCCTGGTACAGGAGTCCATTCTTCTTTTATTCTTCTATAGGGTGGTAGGGTGGTGCTAGGGTGAGTTGTAGCTCATTGGGTGTTGGGGCATCCATTCAGTTGACTACTAAAGAATCTCGGGCGTTGGAGCATCCATCCAGTGGGAGCTGGAGAAGAGTGATTTTCTAGATTCTAGGAAGTTGGAGCTTTATTTTCAATTGGAGTTGAATATTAAGAATTATTAGAAAAGCATTAGGTGGTTTTTGTCCCGGAGTGGGTTTCCACCTTAAAAACTGTGTGCATTTTTGTTCCTCTTGTTTGCTGCTATAATTGTACAAATATTGATAATAATTGAAGATTAACTAATTCTCTAATTGAAAGGAATGTTTATTCACCCCCCCTCCCCCCCACCCTCTCAGTATTTCCAACAGAGTCGTGCTCTGTGGGTCGTGGTTGGGGAAAAAACACCAAATACTTCCATATGTGCGCCAATCTTAAGAAACAGAGAAATTTGGTTAGAGGCATCAAGGGTGCATATGGTAATGATATTAAGGATCAACAGGGCATTAAATAGAAGGCTCTTCGCCATTTCAGAAGATAATTCAAAGCATACGAACAATAATTTGCTTCACAACTAGAGATCATTGCAGAGATGCCCCACATGTTCTAACATGAGGAAAATGAGTTTTTGGATAAAGCAATTCAAATAGAAGAAATTATTGATGTCCTCAAGTCATGTGTGAAAGAGAGAAGTCCCAGCCCCGAGGGTTGAGGGTTGGAACTATTCATACATTTCAAGGAATTAATGTTTCCTAGCATAGTGGAAATTGCTGAAGAATCCTGTGCCACTCAACACATCTCTTGGGCCATGAATGATACTTTTATAGCATTGATCCCTAAGAATAATGCCCTAGAATATTTTTCAGACTATAGACCTATATCATTATGTAATAAAATATACAAAGTAATCTCCAAGTTGATTTCCACAATGATAAAGAAGACCTTATCTGCGTATATCTCTCCTGAAAAATTTGGTTTCTTAGATGGAAAACAAATACAAGACGCCATAGCCATAACATAGGAATGTTTGCATTCCATGAAGATTGGGAAAAGGAAGGCATGCTTACTCAAGGTGGAATTGATTAAATCATATGATTCATTGACGGGGAGTTCCTAAGAATGGTTTTGCATAAGTTGGGCATATATCCTAATAATATTTTTTGGATAATGGCTTGTACTCATATTACAATTTTCAATGTGATCATTAACGATTCTCCAATGAATTCCTTTAGCGCATACAAGGGTCTTCAGCAAGGTGCACATTATCGTCATTTCTATTCTTTCTGGTCATGGACTGCCTAAGACAGAATATATGTCTTGCAAGGGATGCAGGAAAGATCATGGGTGTAAAGGTCACAACGAATATAAAAATTACACATTTTATGTTCATATATGACCTATTGTTTGGTGGTATGAATATTCTTAAGGAATGGGGAGCGATTCATCTGATCATCAAGACTTTTAGCAAGGCATTGAGTCTATTTATGAGTAAACCCAAATCTCTTTTGATCTTTTTCGACATTGTGGATGCTCAATGTAGGGATATATGTCATTTATTTAGGGTCATAATAGTGCTTCTAGAAGAGTGAATCACATATCTTGGCTTCCGTCTCAAGCCTAATAATTACGGCAACAAAGGCTGGGTCTGGTTGATCGATAGATTCACTTTGAAATTTTATGGGTGGTCACACAGGTGTCTATCAATTGGAGGTAGATTGAATCTTATTAAATATTTCCTCCAAAACATCTTTGTCTTTTGGATGCATTTATTTATGTTGACTATGGAGATCTATCACAAGCTAGATGATATAATGGGCATATTCATTTGGTTAGGGACTGAAATGTAGGGGAATATCCATATGGTAAGATGAAAAGGCGTAGCAAGGTCGATTGAAGAGGGGGGTTGGGGTATCTTAGACACCCACAATTTTAACATGGCACTGACCATTAAGGACATGTGGAGGGAGGCGACAAAAAAATGTATTTTGGGAAAACTCATTAGGTAAAAATATATGCAGGGACAACCATAAATGATTTGGATCGGGGAAGGGGCTAGGAGGACCATTGTTTCGTCCTACATTTAGCGAGGCATCACTAAAAATTTCCAATGGATTTTGGGACTCCTAAGATGGGAGGTTGGGGATGGTAGATTGGTGGAGGTTGGATTAGATGCACTGAAGGGATTCAATGGTATCCACACCTTATCGGTCAATCAAATTAATACCATTCCGAGCATGGGAATTTATTATTTTGCACAAATCAATGACTTGAACAATCAATCTACATATCAACAATATTGGCTTAAGGAAGAAGAGCTTGGACTCCACGGTAACCTAGCCATAGAATGGGAGGATTAGTGAGGATGAATAGCCATTGCAGTGGGAGGGAATATTAGTGAGGATGAATAGCCATTGCAACGGGAGGGAATATTAAAGAATGGAAAACCATGAGTAAAGGATGTATATAACATACTCCCATTGGTCGAGAGAGAATTTGACTATAAAATTTGGTTTCAAGCATCATGGAGATGGGAGTTACCACTAAAACTCATTTTCTTTAGATGGTTTTCCATACACAACAGAGTGCTCACTTGGTATATTTTGAGACACAAGGAATTTCACAGCCCTGGAATCTTCCCTGTGTGTAAGAATCATAATGAAGAGACTGATCACCTTTTTTTGTGATTCCCATTTTCTATGGAGGTGTGGGCGGGTGTTAGAGACTCTCTACAACTAGGGAAAATGGGGACACAACAAGCATTGATCTCATGATCTGATTTATGGATCAATAATCGTATTAAATATCATACATTACCCTTCTATGTCATCTCATCTATCTGGCGCAACAAAAATTCATGTATTTTTGAACATGAAATGCCAGTGATTCGGGAGGTTGTTTTGAAGGCTATCACATTTTTGGCATATATTGGGCCCAAAAAAAAACTTAGAAAAAAGAGAAAGGTAATAATCAAGGACATAAAGGGGATATATCCCACATGATTTTTTGATGGGGCAAGTCGATAGAGAAGATGTGGGTGCGGTGCAGTTATCATTTTGAAACCAGGGAGTTACTACCACTTTTGGTGGAAGGGAGAATAGGGTACAAATAACAGAGCTGAAATCATTGTGCCATGGGGCATCCTACTTTTCACTAAATGGTTAAGATTTGAACAAATATTCGTGCATGGTGATGTCATGAGCATCATAGACTAGGTCAGGCAGAATTCACACTTCAAACCCCCAATTATTTCCAACTGGATGAGGCGCATAAGGATATTGGTAAGCAAATTTCAGAACATATCCTTCTTGGTGCAATTGTAAATTGTTGGAACAATGTTCCTCATAATATTAACCTTCTGGGTTAATATTATGAGGAACATAATATTAACCCAAAAGGTGTAAAAATATGGATGAATCACAATATGCAAGAAAATAAATTTTCCTTAGTTTTAGGTGATGTATGTGGAGAGGGTGCAAAATTGTTGGAAGAATTAGGTATTATACCCTTGCAAACTGACCACTCAACCTCCAAAGTTATTTTGAGTTTGAGGAATCACAAAGCATTGTTAGAGATGGGGGTTAATGCAGATGAGAGTTAGGGATTTTTTGATCATCATGATTTTCCATAAAGTAATAGAAATCCTCCAAGGAGATAACAATGAGGGTTGTGTGTGCCAGGTGTGGAGGGCTTCCCCTTGCGATCAAATAAATTGCTAGGTCAGTGGAAGGCATAGTTGATCCAAAAGAATGGGAATTTGTAACTAAAGAGGTTTTCAAATGGCGATGGCCAAGATATTCGAGAAGCTCTGTATGATCCCCTGAGGTGGAGTTATGACACCCTACGCTGCAATTTTTCTTTCTATACATAAATGCATTTTTATAATACTATATCATCTAGATCGAAAAACCCGCCAAAGCCGCAAGCAAAGAAAAATGCCATGAAGACAAATAAGGACATGGGAAAATGGTGTGAGTTCCATAAGAGCTCCACTCACAACACAAGTGAGTGTCGGGCCAAGCAGTCACTAGTGGTTGAGCTGAAGGCTTCTGAATCAGATGCATGTTCTAACTCTAAGGTAGAACTCGACAAGGGGAATGACAAAGGGAGGCAGATTATTGACACGGAGCGTAGTGCCACTATTTCCACCACCAAGATCCAAAACTATGAGCCCAAATATTTAGAGGAGGGGGGGTGCCTCATCGACTCACACATGTGGGTGAATTATCTCCATTGCAGTTCATTATTGACAACGAGAGCCAAACAAACCTCATTTCAATAGAGGTCATGAAGTAGCTGGGCCTACTGACCACAACAAATCTAAAACTGTACACCATTGGGTGACTTCACCAAGGCCGATTTCTCTGCATCAACTAGTAGTGCTGCCATCCCTACCACATCAATCCCTTCATAGATGAGGTACTATGTGATTTTGCTCCTCTTTATTTTTTCGATGTATTATTAGTCCAACCATACTTATTGAAGCGACATGTTGTGTATGAGTTTAAACCTCACACTATTATTATTACTTTGGGAAATAAGTTATACAATATACCAGAGGTAGAACTGCCTACCACCATCTCTTTGATCACTATGAAGCAATGCAGTAAGATCATTTCCTAGTCCAGGAAATTTATTTTCTATATGATTCCCCCTCAGGGAAAGAAGAATATTTTGGTCACAACCACCAGACAGGGTTCCTCCACACGACAACAATAGATGGAAAAGGTCATGGAGGAGTATAGGGATATCTTGCGACCCTTTTCCAACTCATTTGTGGTGGTGTATTTGGATGACATCTTGATCTTCAACCAGATTTGGGAAGAGCACCTCCACCATATTCGACAGGTCCTCCAAACCTTGTGGCAACACAAGTTGTATGCCAATTTGGAGAAATGCACTTTTTGCATGACCCAGGTTCAATATATGGGGTACATCATTGATGAGCAGGGTGTGCTTGTGTACACAGCCAAGATACAAGTCATTCAAGATTGACGAACCCCAAACACTCTAATAGAGCTCCACATATTTCTGGGTCTTGCCAACTTCCATCGCAAGTTCGTGTTGGGGTTCTCTCATATCACTTGGAATTTGAGTCAAGTCAACAAGGGAGGAGCGGAAACAAAGATTTTTTGGTCTAAATCCCAACAGAAGGTGTTTTCTGAGTTGAAGAATCATATATTCTCTGCACCAATGCTCCCATTACTAAACCTCCAACAACCATTTGAGATTGAGACAGATGCCTCCGACTATGCTATTGGTGAGGTTCTTACTCAGCAGGGGCATCCCGTGGCATATCACAACGAGACACTTTCAGACATAATCTGAAAGTATCCTACCTATAACAAAGAGACGCATTCCATTTTTCAAGCTCGCCGAAAATAGAAACATTACATTATGGGGAATTAAATGGTCATCCACATAGACCACTGACCCCTGTAGGTCATACAAACACAAGGGAAGTTGTAGAATGGTCGCCATAAAAAATAGTCCACGTACCTGCAACAGTTCCATTTGAAAATTAAATATAAGAAGGGAAACAAAAAAAATGTTGCAGAATGCCTCAGTTGACCGCTGGTCATGGCGCTGACTATTATGATTGACTCTTGTGGGCACGAGACTTCGTGGTGGCTGCATCTTTACAAGAGGGATCTAGAATTCAGGAACACAAACCAAACACTCCTAGAAGGAAAGAAAGTTCCAAAATTTCCCCTCCAGAATGCACTGTTATGCCACCTAGGACACCTCTGTGTTATTCAATTTTGGATGTGTTCCTTGGACTGCACCCAATGTTCAATGTGGATCGCCTTTGGCCATACTTTCCACCATTACTGGACACATCCAACATTGAATAACAAATCACACCAACAGAGTTAAACCCAAACTAAATGGAACATGCCACAACTAATCGGATCATGGACACACAGATCAAGAACACTCTCCAATAGAGGATCGAGATATATCAAGTTGTCAAAGAAGGCCAACTCCTTCACCAAGGAAAGTGGTTCACCAGGGACCAGGTTCAATTTAAATTTCCTCACCTCATGGAGGCTCCGCATGCAATGGGGACCATTGATTCATAAGGAGGGAGAACTGATGCAAGTGGATATTGGTGGCCACCCACCTATTCCACCTAGAGCTTTAGCCAGTTTCATTATTTTCCTTGTTTATAGTAGGATTTACAATTTTTAGCAATTTTTCGGGTCCTGAACTTCCGAAGCATTTTTGACCCACTAAACGAGGTTTTTTTTGAGTTTCACAGGCAGAAAATCATGTAGTACTCAAATATATATTTCCAACAAAGTGTCATACATGCCAAACGAAGATAATATGACCAATTACGACCCCAGGAAGTTGGCTTCCCAAATAACCCCAACAGGGCCCACAAACTCTTGGCATTCCATCTCCTAGGGTTAGGGATTTTGTTGTTTATGGTTTCCCCTTGTTCTTCAATAATAAAAAGGCCCTTGAGCCTCATTGTAACATAGTTCAAAGGCATGTTGCCACCACATCTCTTCTCAAAGATAAGCTACCATCGCTCGAGCTAGTTTATTTCCATTTTGTATGTAAGCATATTGCAGTTCTTTGATATTAATGAAATGAAGTGTTATTTCTGCTGCAAATCTATATTAATGTTTACATTTTTGTTCTATTGCATTCCTGTTTAAGTTTGGATCAATTTATTTACATTCATACAACTCTAGGACCAATATACAATGTTTTCCCTTTAGCCTATTCAGGTCCAAAATCTATGAAAATCCTAGCTTTATGGTCTATATTTGGCCCATTCTAAGTCCCTCGTTTTGAACAATAACTTTGAAAAATATATTTGCATGGTTTATGTCTAGCCCTTCGTTATCATTAAAAAATCATACAATTAATTTCACTATCTAGAGTGCTCAACACTGAAGAATGGTATTTGTAAGTGCACTAGTGAATGTTGAAAAACATCACAAATCAAGAAAAACCAAATATTCCCAAGGTTTTCATTTAAAAAATAAATTTGCACAAAATCACCTCAACAATTTTGCATGAATCACCATGATTGTTTGTTCAATGGTTGTGTGGTTCCACAGAAGTGACATCTGAACAATCTATGGGCAAAATCATGTTAAATTGACAACCACCTACTAAAGAACAAGGTCACGTAGCTTAGTCTGGAGCCACTACACGATTGAAGTGGCATTAAGGAGCCTCTAAAGAACTCCCCTTGTCTCACAGTAGCTCACCCAAAGATTAAGTCTCATCAATCAGCCAAGGGGAGGCAAAGCATGGGCTTTGACCTATAAATATCAATGGATTTGAGACCAAAACATGAGAGAAGCTCAAGAAAAGATAAGCTACCAAATTGGATAGCAAACTAGCATTCCTTTGTGTTCATAGAGTTCACCATTTAAATCTCTCATAGGAATTCTTTGAGGAGAGATCATTCATTACAGGAATTTTGAGGTCTAAAATGGGCTTCCTAAGGAAAATATAAAATAATAGTGGAAATGATAAAATAATATTAGATTACATCATAAAATTTTAGAGGGAAAAAGGAAAAAACTATTTTATCAACTTGTATTTTCAACTTATCTCCATACGGGTTTACGTAAATTTCGAGTGGGAACACTCATTAAATGCATAATCTGATTCTTCATCCTATGTACCTATGTTGCATACTTTCAATGTTTTTCATGTATTTCTCATTTTTCATGTAGCAAGGTCTATCAAAAGTATGCAACATGGGTACTCTTTGGATGAGGAATTAAATTTTGCATCCAACAAGTACTCTCGCTTGAAATTTGAGTTAAACATTAGGGAGATAAGTTGAAAATACGAGTTGAAAAAGTAGTTTTATTATTTTAGTATTTTTTAATCTTTTTCCCTTTTTACTCTAAAAATAGTGAATCGTCCTCTTATCCGGGTAAATTTCTGATACCCTTTTAACCAAGACCTTTTACTTCGTCTAATGTGTTCAAATTACATTTTATCAAATTATTAATGAACACTATGCAAATATAATCAAGAGGAAAACATGTCAACAATCACACAACAAAAACGCAAGCAGTTTAACAACGGAGCTCGTCCAGTGTGGACTATGTCTCTGGGCCTTGGTGTCTGGATGGTGTTGGCCACTTCATTCAGTAATGTAACTGGTGATAATGTACATGGATGTTGTTGACTTTTCATACAAGGAAAATCCCTCAACATGAGTGGAAAATTCTCTCCACGAGACGTTCTATTACAAGGAACTGTCACTCATCATAAACCTCGTATCAACATGACAACTTCACTCGTGGTGACAAAGAGTATCCCGCCATCAAGGCAAAAAATGGATCTCACAACATAAATCACCATCCATGATAAATACATACCACATCAATACACATAAAGATTTTGCATCTTACATCAACAGGAATCAACAACATCAAATAAACATGAAGAATCTGCATCATATATTAAGCAGGAATCGACATGACATAAAGCATCCTACATCAATAATCAATGAAGTACATGGAAACAAAACTTCATATACCTCAACCCTAATGTTGGTTGAAGAATAGGCTGCTCAATCACTGGATATAAATGCACAATCGTAAACGTGGCGTTGAATGGCAAGAAATTGATTTTCCACATGCTGAAATCCGACACTATAATCTCATTTTGGAAAATGGTAGAAAAATCAAGACCTATGTTGTAGAAACTGACACTACCATCAGATTTGTGTCGCCAAGAGGTGTAAAATCCATATAAAATTTGTCCAATTTGGACACTGGGAAAATTTGGCCCCTCTAGAAATGAGGCTCAATCATGGTTCCACTACCTCTACATCCTGGCTTATGCTTCCACCTGTGATTAAATAAAAATGAACATAAAAATGTGTGCCGCTCTTCGGGTCTCCTCCTCTGCCCTGGGCACATCTCATGAACTGGGTTTAAATATCAATTGTTGGACGGACTCCCCAAAGGGAGTCGCTGGCCCAACAATGAGATCCACAAATGGCGGGAAGGAGGTCGGGTGGTCAAACCCCACCCCCTCCCAAATGGCATGTATTTGTTTTAAGTTCCAACGTACATGTATTTTGGGGGGGTGGACCCGCATCGGGTAGCTCGCCCATCTTATCTGCAAACTCTTCATAGGTTGGAAGGGGGGGCGGCAGGGTTGACAACCCGCGACCCTCCTAACCCTTTTGGGTTATAACTACGGTGGTTGGGGTGGCGGGCTCATGGCCATCAACCCCACCGAAATATATAATATATTATGGTTTAACTGTTGGGTTAGGGGCGGGCCATGGTCATGGCCTGCCCCTATTTTTTTTTATATTTTTATTGTTTTCTTAACAATACAACACATTTTCAAACTTCTCGATTTTTTACCAAAGGACTCAAATTAACGATCCCACTAATTCGCTCGGAATCTGGCCGAAATCTGGTGGCCGGATTTCTGCAAGTTTGTTGCCTCCTTAAGCTGCCAAGTCATCAAGTCAACCTCGAAACTTTGACTGCCTCTAACTTTCACATACGATCTCGGTTTGATGAACCGTTCAAACCACTACGATCAGGTCGATGAGATATTCAACTTGAAACTGAGTTTGCCACGTTTCTGCCACTTTGATTTTGGGCTTACGTGTTGAGTCTCAAATCTGCATCTTTCTTTTACACCTTTCTAGACCTTTTTGATTCACCTGGACCCTCTAAGTCATCAATATCATTGCATAATTAATTGTAAAAGAGCATTTAAAATGGTTTTTAACTATGTTTTGTGTCTGCTGTTTGATTTAGATTTTTGCTCATTTAGCTGCGGAATCTTGTCACTTTCCGCAGCTGCTGCAACTTTCCGCAGCCATTTTGTTAAAGTCTATGTTGCAGGTGTCTTTAGGCAAATCGAGCCACATGGGCAAGTTCAAAATGGCGTGGACATGGATCGTGTCCTATTGGCTCAGCCGAATTCACCTAAGAAGGCTGTGGTCAAAGGTGGCCAAGTGGTGGTCAACCGTAGAGTCCCACGGTGACAGAACTCTGTTTCTCATCACGTGGAGATTTGCGTGGCCGTTTCTAAAACACGGGAGACACATCAACACCTGTAAACAGCTTCATAAGCCGAATCCAACATCCACTCTCCATAGATTTAATCCTCACGGCGGCCATGATGCTAGATCTCTGGACGTGATGGTTCACGTGTCTTCTACCAGTGCAGACTTTAGGGAATTAGTTATATCTCCCTCTGTTATAAATAATGCGTTCTCATACGCATAATAGTTAGATCTTCTTTAGCTCTGTAATGTAATTGCGTCGCCATTGTGCTGTGACATTGTTTCTCTGTTATGACCGCATTTTAATATATGAGAAGACTTTGTTCAAAAGCGTAATTCGTATTTGAAAGCTGCTTCCCGAGGTCTGTGCAGAGGGCCCCTGCACATGCTGAGGTTTTGTGTATTACTGTATAGTTTCATGCTTCATTTCTTTATGTTCATTGTGCCATAGTCATTCACGTGTATATAGATTACATCTTTCATGGTATTTACATTTCATCTCTGTCCATAATCCTTCATGCTTTACATTTTACTTCTGTCCATAATCTTTTATGTTTTATGTTGTTGTTAACTGATCAGTGTTCTTGTTTCAGATTACAATAGGCAGCCCGGGCATTTGCACATCTTTTTATAATGACTAATGACATGGAATCAATATTGTCCTTCTGCTGATTTCCTTTTCTTAGTGTTTGTTTAATTCCAGCACTGTTTTGTTTATTTTAGTCTTGCACATTTGCTTTAAGTAGTTAGATTAGATATTAAACCGTTCATGTCATTTTCAGTTACCTCCGAAAGCCATAGCGAGACTAATGGTGAGGGATTGAAGTATGAATGTATAGTTTGATATTAGTTTACTTTTCTGCAAGATAGATATTAAATTGTTCATGTCATTTTCAGTTACCTCCGAAAGCCATAGCGAGACTAATGGTGAGGGATTGAAGTATGAGTGTATAGTTTGATATTAGTTTACTTTTCTGCAAGATAGATGTTAAATTTCTCATGTCATTATCAGTTACCACCGAAAGCCATAGTGACACTAATGGTGAGGGATTGAAGTATGAGTGTGTAATTTGATATTAGTTTATTTTTCTGCAAAATTAGATATCAAATTGCTCAAGTTGTTTATGATTACCTCCGAAAGCCATAGCGAGACTAATGGTGAGGGGTCAGAATATGAGTTGATGTAATTTGATTTTAGTTTTACTTTACTTGCAATCTTTTCTTTGAGTACAGTTTCTTTTGTGTTTAGACAGCAGCAAGGGTAATGGTTTTCATGATCAATAGTTCATTGTTTGTTTAACTAGAATAGTGGCACATTTTCATTTCCTTTTAATTTTGTCATTGTATGTTTCAAAATCCTTTTGAAGTTTGAAGTTTGGTAAATCATTATAAAGGACATCATTGCCTTGAAAAATCATAACCATACTTGTCTTTTAGAATTTCCATCTCACATTAGGAAACCAACCAAGATAAAAAAGAAAAAAAACCAAAAACGACAAAAAGTAAGAGAAAGGTTATCTTGCACATATAGTGCGCCACACTTCGTCAGCTTACGAATCCCGGATTGACAAATTAATGTAGCAATTTAGGACACACTAAATTGACCAAACATTTTGGCGCCATTGCCGGGGAAGTGTAACTAGGTAGCCAATTTCTTTTAAAAAAAACAATAAAAAGAAGGGAAAAACTTGATAACTTCTTGAAGTATGCTCTCCTCTTGCACCTAGTGTGATCTGGAGGATCAGAAAAGAGAGTTATTGGTTCGATAATTTCTTAAGTATGCTCTCTTCTTGCACCTAGTGTGACCTGGAAGATCAGAAAGAGAATTATTAGCCCAACTTAAAAATAATAATAAAAATGACATGCATAGAGCAAGAGATTCTTGGGGAAGGTTTATAGCTAAAGCCAAGAGTTCGATTTTCACAACTCCATCTTCTTCAAGGCATAGACAAGATTCACCACCATCTACCCCTAGCCTTAAGATTCTTGGAATTCAAGGAGCAGCTGAATTAGAGGATTCTCCTACACCACCTACCAAATCTCATTTAGAAAAGGATCCTTTCTTTACTTCTACGGGAGAGTATATTGTAATCAAAGAAGTAGAATCACCTGAAGAAGAAAAGGAAAAGACTCCTCTTCAAAGATGCAAAACAATATGTCGAAAGGTGTGACGGCTGCCAAAGAGTAGGGAAACCTACCCTTTCAAATGAAATGCCATTGCAAACACAGGTACTCATTGAACCCTTTGAAAAATGGGCTTTAGATTTCATTGGACCTATTAATCCACCATCTAAGCAAAAGAAGTATATACTGGTTTGTACTGATTATGTTACTAAATGGGTAGAAGCTAAAGCATTAGTGTCTGCTACTGAAAATTTAGTTGTTAATTTTCTTTATGAGGATATTTTTACTCGCTTTGGTGTTCCAAGAAAAATTGTGACAGATCAGGGAAGCCAATTCACATCCAACCTGGTGGAGAAGTTGATGGAAGAATACAAAATCAAGCACAGAAGATCTACTCCTTACCATCCGCAAGAAAATGGTCAAGTGGAGTCTACAAACAAAGTTCTTGAAAGTATCATCACCAAAACTATTCATCTACATAGAAGAGATTGGGCAGAAAGGCTTCCCGAAGCCTTGTGGGCCTACAGAACTACATGGAGGAATACAACAGGACATTCTCCCTATGAACTTGTTTATGGGAAAGAAGTCTTGCTCCCCATTGAGTTACAAGTCAAGACCTTCAAGATAGCAGTTCAGTTGGGGATGGACTTATCAGAAGCCCAAAAGCATAGAATGGAGCAGTTGAATGAGCTAGATGAGATCAGACAAGAAGCAATTCTAAGAACTGATCTAGTTCAATATCAAAGAACTAAATGGCATGACAAATATATCAAAGAGAAGAAGTTCCAAGAAGGAGATTGGGCATTGTTATTTGATTCCAAGTTTAAAGATTTTCAAGGAAAATTTCAGACTCATTGGCTTGGGCCATATGAGATTGACAAGATCTTTAGCAATGGAGCGGTAAGAATCAAGACCATTGATGAGTTTCAAACTCCTCTTATTGTGAATGGCCACAGATTGAAAGTTTATCATAAGCCACTCTCCAAAGAGGATTTTGTCAAAATGTTTCAAGAAAATTCTGCAATCAGGCTGGTACAGAAGAATTCTTCTTCTCCACCAGCCTAGCTTTTGTTCTTTTCAGTTAAAAAATAAAATAAAATAAATAAAATTGTATAAGCCTGAAAACCAATCACTGATTGGCAGTCTTATACAGAAAATATTGGGTGAAAATCAGGAACACCTGACACCCTATATTTTCCAAAAAAAAATTCTCTCTTTCATTTCACAAGTTTTGTGACCACCCACTCCATTCCATTCCACTTCATTTCACTCCACTTCATTCCATTTCACTTCATTTCATCTACTTCATTTCATTTCACCAATAAAATTTTCTTTCATGACCATTTTCATTCAGTCAGTTATCATCCATCTATTTCCATTCACCCAAATAATAGCTGTGTCAGTTTCCACAGCTGACACCTGTTTCCGCAGCTGACACCAGTTTCCGCAGCCGGAAGCAGATTCTGCAGCTACCACTCTGTTTTTCAAAAAAATGTACAGCCAGATGTTATTTCCACAATCATGAAATCAAATGCAGGTATGAAGACATATTATGAAGACATGGGGCATTCAAGATATCAATGAGGAGCAACTAATTGAAGACCAAGGAAAAATGGCAAGAATTCCAAGGTATGAGTAAAATTTATTTCAAATGGCATTTAAGCACATTTTTACATAGTTATAAACCATAGCTCCATTATATGCAATGATTGTGTTGACAAACTCCGTAACCATTCCACGATATCTATATGATCCTCCCACAATCCTTGCATTCATTTTCAAACGGTCCCATAATCAAGCCTCCGATCTTCACTCATACTCCGATGCTCCACCTGTGATGATGAAACGTGGTTGATTTGACTACGGCTTCTTTCAGCCGCATAAAATCCGTAGCCGTTTCATAAACGTGCTTACATTTACTCTGCAGCCACCCAATTTTAAATACTGCCGGATGCGTTATACTCCTCCTACTGTTCTATTGATCTCACAGCCGCATTTCCACCGTGCTCACGTAACCCTTCTCTGTTCCGCTTCACCCTCATTTTGTTCTCTGTTACGCTACATTTCGTATACCCATTCTTTGATATCTGCCTACAGTCACTGGTCTCCTCCATAAATCGTGCTCATTTCCGCTCATTCAGCCATCTTACCTCCGTTGAACCCTCCTCACGCAGAAAATTTTTAAAGAGCAGAAAGAAGGATGGGTCAGTTGTTGAGAACAGAACCAGAAGGACCTAAATTCATGGAAGGATACCCGCAA
Source organism: Pinus albicaulis (assembly GCA_034641835.2). Classification (NCBI taxonomy): domain Eukaryota; kingdom Viridiplantae; phylum Streptophyta; class Pinopsida; order Pinales; family Pinaceae; genus Pinus; species Pinus albicaulis. The sequence continues at coordinate 26,579,066 of CM076574.1, read as the reverse complement.
GTCAGAGATTTATTGAAAAAGGAAAAGTGGCTTCGGTTCATCCAAAAGTTTAGAGGCTACCATAAAGAGGTGACAAAAGCTTTTGCAAGGTATTTCAATGGTCTGGAAGTAGAAATTGGGGACCTCAAATTTACGGTGAATGAGGCATCCATAGCAGCTGCTTCAGAACTTCCTCAAGAAGGTGAACGCTGGTTCAAGAACAAGAGTATTAGTGATGAAGCCTGGAGAGTGATCCTACGTAACCCAGGTATGGATGTAACTATTTTTAAAAAGGGAATTCCTGTTCATGCTTTGAAAGAAGAGTGGGCCACTTTACTGTTGGTCATTCAAAAATTTATCACCTGTGAGGGCTGTTTTGGATCCATGTATATGTATCATACCCGATTGCTGATGAATTTTCTAGACAACCAGACCCTCAATCTGCCATACTTTTTATTAAATAGTTTGAAGAAGATGTCTGTGACCGTCCAGAAGCATCTAGGGGACGTGGAACCACATTTGTATCACCATGGTCTTGTGAAAATTCTGATTGAAAAATAGTTAAAAGAGAAAAAGGACACATGGGAACAATTTTTGATTAGAAATTTCTTTGAAGAACCCCAAGAAATTCCTGAAGGCAGTACATCAAGAAGGAGTAGGAGAAAGAGAACAAATGATGAAACTCAAAGCACTCCTACTACTACAATTGAAAGAACTAGTGGAGAAGAGAGACTGTCAAAAAGGAGGAAGGAAGAAACCAAGGGTAAAAAGCCAATAACATCAAAAGAGAGAAAAAGCATTGAGGCTATGCATCAAACCCCTTCCTCAGAAGAAGATCATCAAGTGTTATCTAAGAGACTAGTTCACCTTCAGGAACAATCATCTATGGCTAAAAAGAGGGGAAAAGAAAAACAAAAAGGAAAAGATAGTGGTCCACAGCGTGTAAGAAGAAGTTCCAGGCTTAAAGGGAAGTTGAGGAAAACACAAATGAAAGGACCCCATTTTATTGATTTGGGAGAAGAAACACCTGAAAAATCCCCAGCTGGCCATAGTCCATCTCATTCTCAGTCAGACATTGAACATAGTCCATCTCATTCTCAGCCAGACGTTGAACATAGTCCACCGTATTCTCAGTCAAATGTTGACATGAGTCCTTTTCACCCAGATTTTGAAGTCAATTCTCCTCCACGGCATTTTGGGGACAGCCCAATAAAAACGACACCTGAGATAGACCCAAAGCAGCAAGAAGTATATGATTATATAGAATCTTTAGAAAGAGCAGCCACGGGTCCCAGCACTTCATCCACTCAGCCTCACACGGCAAAATAAGATCTAGTCCAATCATTGAAACAAGAAGTCTTTGAGTTAGAGGTTTTAAATAGACACATTAAAAATGAAAATGAGGCATTAAAGGAACAAAGCAAATTGGACAAGATCATTCATGACAATACCATGCTACATCTGGGACTATGGCAGAAAAAGAACAGGAAATTGAAGAAGAAATGCCAGAAGTTAAGTAGAGCACTAGTTAATATCAAATTCAGATGCTTGATGAAGAAGCCCAGGATGTTAGCAGCACCAAGGAAGAGGAGGAGAGGACTGGATGTACTGGCTGAAGTGTCAAGGCATATGAATTGAAGAAGGATTATCAAATTTTGGTTGCATGAGGACATGCAACACCTTCACAGTGGGGATATGTTGAGTCTCAAATCCGCATCTTTCCTATACACCTTTCTAAACCTTTTTCATTCACCTAGACCTTCTAAGTCATCAATATCATTGCATATTAATTGTAAAAGAGCATTTAAAATGGTTTTTAACTATGTTTTGTGTCTGCTGTTTGAATTAGATTTTTGCTCATTAAGCTGCGGAATCTTGTCACTTTCCGCAGCTGCTGCAACTTTCCGCAACCATTTTGTTAAAGTCTATATTGCAGGTGTCTTCAGGCAAATCGAGCCACATGGGAAAGTTAGAAATGACATGGACATGGATCGTGTCCTATTGGCTCAGTCGAATTCACCTAAGAAGGTTGTGGTCAAAGGTGGCCAAGTGGTGGTCAACCGTAGAGTCCCACGGTGACAGAACTCTGTTTCTCATCACGTGGAGATTTGCGTGGCCGTTTCTAAAACACGGGAGACATATCAACACCTGTAAACGGCTTCATAAGCCGAATCCAACATCCACTCTCCATAGATTTAATCCTCACGGCGGCCATAACGCTAGATCTCTGGACGTGATGGTTCACGTGTCTTCTATCAGTGCAGACTTTAGGGAATTAGTTATATCTCTCTCTGTTATAAATAATGCGTTCTCATACGCATAATAGTTAGATATTCTTTAGCTCTGTAATGTAATTGCGTTGCCATTGTGCTGTGACATTTCTCTGACCGCATTTTAATATATGAGAAGACTTTGTTCAAAAGCGTAGTTCGTATTTGAAAGCTGCTTCCCGAGGTCTGTGCAGAGGGCCCCTGCACACGCTGAGGTTTTGTGTACTACTGTATAGTTTCATGCTTCATTTCTTTATGTTCATTGTGCTATAGTCATTCATGTATATATAGATTACATCTTTCATGGTATTTATATTTCATCTCTGTCCATAATCCTTCATGCTTTATATTTTACTTCTGTCCATAATATTTTATGTTTTATGTTGTTAACTGATCAATGTTCTTGTTTCAGATTACAATAGACAGCCCGGGCATTTGCACATCTTTTTATAATGACTAATGACATGGAATCAATATTGTCCTTCTGCTGATTTCTTTTTCTTAGTTTTTGTTTAATTCCAGCACTGTTTTGTTTATTTCAGTCTTGCACATTTGCTTTAAGTAGTTAGATTAGATATTAAACTGTTCATGTCATTTTCAGTTACCTCCGAAAGCCATAGCGAGACTAATGGTGAGGGATTGAAGTATGAGTGTATAGTTTGATATTAGTTTACTTTTCTGCAAGATAGATATTAAACTGTTCATGTCATTTTCAGTTACCTTCGAAAGCCATAGCGAGACTAATGGTGAGGGATTGAAGTATGAGTGTATAGTTTGATATTAGTTTACTTTTCTGCAAGATAGATATTAAATTTCTCATTTCATTATCAGTTACCTCCGAAAGCCATAGCGAGACTAATGGTGAGGGATTGAAGTATGAGTGTGTAATTTGATATTAGTTTATTTTTCTGCAAATTAGATATCAGATTGCTCAAGTTGTTTATGATTACCTCCGAAAGCCATAACGAGACTAATGGTGAGGGGTCAAAATATGAGTTGATGTAATTTGATTTTAGCTTTACTTTGCTTGCAATCTTTGGATTTCTTTGAGTACAGTTTCTTTTGTGTTTAGACAGCAGCAAGGGTAATGGTTTTCATGATCAATAGTTCATTGTTTGTTTAACTAGAATAGTGGCACATTTTCATTTCCTTTTAATTTTGTCATTGTATGTTTCAAAATCCTTTTTAAGTTTGAAGTTTGGTAAATCATTATAAAGGACATCATTGCCTTGAACAATCATAACCATACTTGTCTTTTAGAATTTCCATCTCACATTAGGAAACCAACCAAGATAAAAAAGAAAAAACCAAAAACGACAAAAAGTAAGAGATAGGTTATCTTGCACATATAGTGCGCCACACTTCGTCAGCTTACGAATCCCGGATTGACAAATTAATGTAGAAATTTAGGACACACTAAATTGACCAAACACCAAAGCAGCAATTCCAGTCCTCCTGTTCCTCCAGGTAGGTTGAATCTTGGTGGTCTGAATATCAACTAGATGAGAGGCACCGAGCTTTGAGTTAAAAAACTCAGCCAATGGATCCGGGGTAGCCTGGGGGCCCCAAGATTCAGAAATACCCAATGAGAAATTCAGGTCACCCCCCAAAATGATATGGGGGACATCTAATAGAGAACAGGACAAAAGGGAATGCCAAAAATGCTCTCTGTCAGAGCAGGGCCCATAAACATTAACCAGAGTAAACTCAGTCTCAGAACTACCAAAATGGACATTCATAGCAAGAACACCGGACCGGCCCCAACAGTTTATCATCCGGGTAGTTCTATTGTTAATGCCAAGTGCACAACCTCCAGATCTTCCACGAGCATCAAGTGTAATGAAGGTCCAATCTGGAAGAAAGGAAGTTAAAGTAGCAGTCACCTCCAACCCCGCACCAAGGGTTTCTTACAGAAATAGAATATCAATGGCCTTTTGAGCCAACAGGTCTCTGAGGGCCAATATTTTATCGAGGTTGGCCAGTCCCCTGAAATTGAAAGAGAGACAAGTCATGATGAAACAGACATCAAGGGTCGTCTTGCTCTAAGGACCCGCATAAGAGATGTTTGCGTACCATCTTCCACTTCAAAATTTTCTCTTTTGATGGCTTTCGCTAAGGCAGAAGGTCTGCCACGAGATTTGGTGGGTATACTACCCTGACCCGGCCCAATACCGAAAGCCTCACCAAATAGTGGATTGGATAAGGATCTAAGATAGTAATTTTGCCTCGAGGAGTGAGTCTCCGATGAGGAGGCTGAAAGGCAAGGAGAGGGCTCGGCAGATGTATGTTGGATGATAGGGGTGTAGGATGGAGAGGCCAAAGCGATGGTGCAGCATACTGAAGGAAGATTCAGAGATTTATTAGACACACACGATGATAAGCAAGGTAAGGATGTGGTAGATGACAGATTGAGGGTATCATTTACAGATGCAATAATCGGCAAAGTAATGGATGATGAAATATAAGCATAATCAGAATTCAAAGGGCCAGAACAAGAAGCAGTACCTGGTATGAAGAGATCATGCTAGGAAGGCATCGACGAGACCGGTGGGCGGGATCTGAGATGCGTGCTTGTCCAGGTAGGCAAAGTCGAAGTTTGCAACTCAACATCGCCAGGTAGATCAGGGACCCTCGACTGCTCTCCCACAACGTCCTGCAAGATACTGGAATCCGACTTAGTTTGTGTGCCAATGGTACAGGATTTCTTTGTATCCAGCTTGCCAGCCTTCTTCCTTGGACATTCTTTGTATAGATGACCCACCTCATGACATTTCCTGTAGCGAAATGGCACACCCTCATAGTCTAGAGGTTGCTGCCACATCATCCCATCAAACAGCATGTTAAAATTCTCAAATAGACAATCCCTACTGTCGAGAAAAATCAGGATACGTGCCACTTCTTGGCTGCCAGTAGACAGGTATGAGCGATCATGATCCAGGTAAAGGCCGAAGTGGCTCCCAATGTTCCGAAGTACAGTGTCATTCCAAAATTGCAGAGGCAGACCTGGCAACCGCATCCAGATAGGACCAGCACTCGCATTCTCTTTTTTGGGGTCAAATAGGGGCACCCGTCGCTTGAGATAGACAGGGTGCAGTTCTAGGTGCCAGAATTGCTTGAGAACCCAGTCAGAGTGTTCAGGGCGGGTAAAAGTGAGAGAGAACCAGCCTTTGGTCATGACCTCGACCTCCGGAAGAGAGTCAAGAGACTCACTCCAGATCTCCCTAGTCCACCTCTGAAGATGCGTCGCGGAATATTTCCGGCCACAGATCTTCCCAACCAGGGTCTTGGCAGCAATGAGGCTCCAATCATCCATGCCGCACTCCCTTCCAAAGTTCGTGAAGTAATTTATCTTATTTTTCGTGACCCTGTGCGACTTCCTAACATTGCTAACCCCCAGCTCCCGTTCAACAATGGTATCAGATTCAGACGAGGTGCTTATCTTCTCCGGATTGGTCAAGTCCTCCGGAATGTTTGTGAAGACCCCAAAGGCCGCCAAAGGTTCTAAAGGCTCCGAACAGTATTGAGCCACTCCTTTTTTTTCTGAAGGGCTGTGTGAGTTAGCCCCAAGTGGGTGAGTGCCTCCTATATGCATATGAGTCAAAGAGAGGGATGTGTCACTGATATCGTGAAAGACCGCCTCTGAGAATAGCGCAGAGCTTCCAATGGTATCATTTGCCAGAGTGTCCGGTTCTGCCTGTGAGAATGCCCATAGACCGATGTCCGCGTCCGAGGGTGAGCCAAATGAAAAATGCGTTAGGTCCACCATGGGCGAGTTTTTCCCTTCCACGATGGATGGGGTGGGCTGAGTAGACAATGCCACCCCCGGTGTCGGGTCCAAGTCAGACATCACCTCCACCTCATCGTGTGATTCCAAACCCCAAATGGCGACCCCCTCCAGAGGATATTCCGAGTAGTCTACCTCGTCCTTGTAGTTTCTCATTGATGAATGGTCAGCCTGTCAAATACCGTGTAGAAACTTCTCGAGGAGACAGAGGCCTTCAGAGAACAAAGGCGAAATGATATCCGTTCTAGCTGACAGAGCAGAGGCAGCAAGACCAAAGAGGTCAGTGCAAATGCCAAAATATGCCTGGGGCCCGAAGATGAGTCCAGTGGAGGAAACGGTCAAGGATCACGAATCAGATGCAGCCCCACCCAGTGCAAAGGGATGCCTGACCAAGCGTAGAAACCCCTGGAGAGATGGGGCACTAGCCTGTTATCTACATCCAAGTCATGTTGTAACCCCAGACAAACGGCAGCGCATCCCGAGCAAAAATAACAAAATAATGCCCAAATGATAAAAAAAAGTCACCGCAAAAGGTTTGTGGTTCCCCAGGTTCCCCAGGTTACCCGGATCATTGCAATAAACCAACCAGAAACCCTTCAACTAAAATGAGAAATACCCGGAGAGCAGTAGAAAACCCTTGGTGGTTACAAGGTCCATTCATCGCCGAGTAAAGGGTCTCAGCCGCAACGAGCAGGAAGCAGTTCCGTCAGGACAAGGGTTCATAAGTTCCGCCTAGGGTTTCTGTCGCCTCCATGATTGCAGTCCCCGCAGAGTTCAGAGCTTCCATGATATTCACCTAACATTGATACTTCAAGGGAAGGTACTATTATCAAGTGTAGAAAGATATACCATCATAAGACTATGAATTTTGTGACAATATGTTTAAGCATGGGATATCTAGCCCTTCATTGCATAGATAAACCATGTCAGCTTCCAGAGTGGAGATTCCCATCAAAGTTTCAAAGGATCATCATATCAGTAACATCACTTCTTTTCTCCTTTTGAGGTGCCAGCTCCTGTTCAAAAATGACTTTTAAGGCCAAGGTGCATAATGAGAAGTGGATATTCAAATAGATATCCTCAAAAAGAAAGAAAGAAAACAATTCTTAATAAAAAATCAGTTGTTCCATTCGATTGAACAACAGATGTTCAATTGGATTGAACAACAGTCAGTCAATGGTTTGAACAGTGGCAAAAATAAACAACACATGACTGTTCAATCCGATTGAACAACAACTATTCAATTGGATTAAACAACAGTCATTGAAAGGTTTGAACAACACAAATAAACACACAAACATATGATTGTTCAATCCAATTGAACATCAGCTGTTCAATTGGATTGAATAGCAACCATTCAAAGGTTTGAACAGTAAAAATAAACAACACATGGATGTTCAATCCAATTGAACAACAATTTTTCAATTGGATTGAACATCAGTTGTTCAAAGGTTTGAACAACACAAATAAATACACAAACATATGGTTGTTCAATGCGATTGAACAACACATGTTCAATAAGATTGAACAGCCGCTGTTCAAAGTTTTGAACAACAAAAGTGAACACAAAAAAGAAATTAAATATAACTGTGAGTATGAAGAATGTACAACAAATGAAAAAAACTATAAATTCCAAGGGAAATATATACAATATTTACAAGAGGAAGTAACAAGTTTTCATGCACTTAAAGTTGTGGGGCTAGCACCCCCTCCAACTAAAATTTGGATGGTGGGATCATATCATACCTGCTGGAAGACATACTCCCTTGTAAGTGTTTTTTGATAGAGGCAAACTCTGTGTCCGTTGACTCAGAATGTAGAACCAGATCCGTCTATGATATTCAAGGTGAGGGTACCATTGCTGTGTACTTCCAGAATTTCGTATGGACCAAGCCACCTTGTTTGTAACTTGCTTGGGAAGTCTTGGAATTTGGAGTCGTAGAGAAGTTCCTAATCTCCTTGACGAAATTTCTTCTTTTTTATGAAGTTCTCATGCCACTTAGCTCATTGTTGTTGGATAATTGCGGTGCGCTATAGAGCCAGTAGCCGTATTTCATATAATTCATTTATTTGCTAGAGTCTTCTAATCTGGGCCTCCATCAAATCCAGCCCCACCTCCTGGGCTGTGCTTAGAGTCTTTATTTCGAATTCGATAGGAAAAATTGGTTTTCTTCCAAATACCATATGGTATAGAGAATATCGAGTGGTGTTTCACCATGTTGTGCGGTAAGCCCACAACGCCTCTAGTAGTCTAGTAGCCCAATCCCGACGATGTGTTGAGACTGTTTTAGTGAGAATTTCCTCAAGGACTTTGTTGGTACTTTCAACCTGCCCGTTTGCCTGCGAGTGGTAGGGAGATGTGACTCTATGGATGATATGGTGGTTCTTCAGAGTGGCCATAATTTTATTTCCCATAAATTGCGCCCCCCCATCAGTTATCACTTCCCGAGGTAGGCCATATCGCACAAATAGATCAAAAATAAAATTGATCATAGATTATTCCGTAGCTCTTGATAAATCCACTGTTTCTACCCACTTCGTTATGTAATATGTGGCAACCAGTATGTAAATCCTCTGGTTTGATGGCAGGTTGAATGGTCCAACGAAGTCCAGTGCCCACCGTTCGAAAGGTTCCACTACCAATTCTGGTTGTAATGGCATTTCATCAACTTGGCTCGGGCGGCCCATTATTTGGCAACTATCAAAAAGTTGGACATATTTCTTGGAATCTTTAAAAAATTTAGGCCAATAATAACCCATTTGTAATACTTTGTGCCCCTTTCTGCGATCTGAAAAATGGCCACCACATGGTTCATCATGGCAAACCCGTAGAATTTCATAAATCTCGTCTTCTCAGGTGCATCTGTGTATATGCATATAAACTCCTATATGAAAAAGATATCCACCAATCCAGGATAATCTAGCACTGCGTTGAACAATCAAATTCTGGTCCTTTGATGTCAAGTGTCTAGGTAGCTTTCCTACTGCCCGATAGTTTGCTACATCTGCCTACCATGGTGTTTTTACTACTACAACGAATAGATGTTCATCGAGAAACTGATCATCCACCGCTAGTTTTTCATCTGACTTGGGAACTCTAGATAGGAAATTTGCAACAATGCTCTCCTTCCCTAGATGGTCTTTGATATTTATGTCAAACTCCTATAAAAGCAACAGCCAACGAGTTACTCTCCCATTTGTAATAGGTTTATTGTCTAGATATCTAATGGTAGAGTGATCAGTATACAGGTGTAAGTATTATAGCCAGTTATATAATTTCTAAATTTATTGATATCATAAATGATAGCTAAGAACTCTTTTTTAGTCACTTTATAATTTAATTCGGCAGGAGTGAGATTCTTGCTGATATAATAAATAGCATAGGGATTTTTATCTTCTTCTTGACTGAAAAATGCCCCTATCGATGTGTCGGATGCATCCAAGGAAGTGTGAAAGGGCAGCTTCTAATTAGGACCACGTAAGATTGGTGTTGTCGAGACCATCTTCTTTAAATCTGTAAAAGCAGTGTCACATTTATCAGAACAATGGAATTCAACATTTCTAGTTAATTCATATAGGGGCATAACAATTTCTGCGAAATTATTTATAAAATTGCGATAGTACCCTGCATATCCAAGGAAACTACATACCTCTATCTATGTACAAGGTGTGGCTACTAATAGAATTACCTTTATATTTGTCGGATGTACCTGTATTCCAGCTGCAAAGATGTAGTGTCCTAGGATTACTCCTTCGGTCATCATCATGTGAAAATTTTCATTTCTCAACCACAATTTGGTAGCAATATATCATTCCAATACTTTTTCTAGTGTTTCTAGCGCTTGATCAAAATCATCCCCATATGGGGTAAATTCGACCATGTAAATTTAAAGTCTTTCATTTATTAAATCAAAAAAATTGTTCGGTATGTCTCTTTAGAATGTTGTTGGGCATTGCATAATCCAAATGGTAATACAATGTAGGAAAATGTACCCCATGGGTAGGTAAAGGTTTTTTTATCCTAGTCTTCCGGGGCTATCTGGATTTTATTGTAACCACTGAACCCATCAAGGAAGGAAAAGAACCGCTTTCCTGCCAATGTGTCAAGGACCTGGTCAATAAAAGAAAGGGGGAAGTGGTCTTTCTGTATTTCTTTATTCAATTCTATGTAATCCACACATATTCTCCAATTCCCATTCTTCTTAGGAACGATTACTAAAGGAGAGACCCATTTGCTCTATAAGATAGGATAAATGAAGTTTAAATCCATCATATTTTGCAACTCATCTTTTACAATGTCTTTTAGGTGTGGGTTAAGCCTTCGTTGAGGCTTTCGAATAGGTCGAGCCTCCTTGTCAGTATAAATGTGATGTGTGCATAGTTGAGGATCTATAACCTTCATGTCTGGGTAGTCCCAAGCAAATGCTCCCTGATATTTCTGTAAAACCTTTATGAGATTTTTCTTTTGGTTATTATCCAGATTGCCATTGATATTTAAAACCTTCCTTGTCTCAATTTTGATTGGTATGTTGTTGCGAAAAACAGTCGTGGGTATGTGTTGATTATCAATGTCTGCGAAGGGGTCTTCTTGTGTTTCATCATCAAGAACCGCTTTTAACATTTGGAATTTTAAGTTTCCAGATGCAGATGGTTGATGCATGAAATTATTGATTAAATCATCTTTAGTTTGATCTTTGAACTCAAGAGCTTTAACTATTATCAGTGGTGAACGGATGTTTTGTTCCCAGTATGTATGTGTATGTATGTGAATATTTACTATGGGTATAATTGGTTTGGCAGGTGGGTAAATGATAATATTTTTTATGGAATCACCTCTAGCAATGGTCATGCTACCTGTCTAACAGCCTATGTAAGCCTCAGATGTTGTTAACCAAGGTCGACCCAGTATTAGGGGGTTCCCATCCATCCTACTTCTTGGGTTAATAACTAAAAATTTAGCTAGATAATCCCATGAGTCCACAAAAACAAGGATGTCTTGTAATATTCCTTCTATTTTGGTAACAGAACTCTCAACAAGTTCCAGCAAGGTAGATGTGGGTTCTAATGATGTCATCCCTAACTTCTCACAGTTTTTTGTAGCTAATATGTTAATGGCTGCCCCTAAGTCAACCAATGTATTTGGAAAGGAGTGGCTAGAGATTTGTACAGTTATTGTTATCACTAAAAAAGTTTCTGAAACTTGGTCAGTTACACTTGTTCCTAAGTCATAATTCTAAGATAGGGTTAGAGTCATTTTTATATTTTTTAAAGTCTATATCATGATTTAAAGGTCTCATTCCATCACCAAATAATGTTCATCAACCTTGTTTCATTCTTCAAAGATCTTATGCCATGTTTTAAAACCCATCTTTAAAGTTTTTTCCGAAGATTTGATGAATAAGCCATGAAACCACGTTTTCGTAGTGCGCTCAGTGTAAAAAATTGATTCTGCATTATGAAAACGTTGCTGATTTCGTAGCGCAAAAAACTGAATTTGAAAATCATGCGCTACGAAATCGAGGATTCTCAGTTTTGTGTTTGAGCTGTCACGTCTATCAAATATAGTTAAAATTTTCATCATTAAGTGTCATTCACGAGTTCTCATTCATGCATGCAACCATTTATTATAATTATTAGGGGTCATTTGTAATCGATTAGCAGCCAGATTGTCATTGGTACTTTCAAATTTGAAAACAGTTGGCTGCTTTAGACTTCATTTGTTTCATGCAAGAAAAATAGTGCATACATGTTTATGTTTTGGAGAAGCAATTAGTGGTGAAAGACCAAAGTTCACTAACACTATATTTCAAGCGAGGCAGAACTAAAATCATATATTAAGTGAGGCTTCTCGTTCAACATTATTTTCAAAATTTGCTATCAAGTGAATTTGAAATTCATTTCTAGTGGAAGCAAGATTCTTATTGAAGCGAGGCTAAACTCATTTATCAAGCGAGCCAGTTCATTCAATATTCTGGTTGCTAATTTCCTAATTTGCTGAAGACATAGGGTTTTCAGAGGGATTCTCATAGATTTCTGAAGATACAAGGTTTTCAAGGAGATAATGGCTGAAGAAAGAATGAGTCATATGTCTGGTCATTGCCTAAGAACAGAACCTGAAGGTGTAGAAGCCCTTACAAAAGACAAGTCTGTTGAATAAGCCTTTAAGAAAGTAGGTTGTTGGAGGTTTTGTGAAAAACTTTAAGGAGGGCACACTCAAGTCACCAAAGAATTTGCCACAAACTTCACAGGTTCAAACTCGAGGATTGGATTCCTAAATTTACCAATTTCCCCTAAAGTGATATCAGTAGTTACAGAAATTCCAAGAGGAGAAGACAGGTGGTTTAAAAATTTCAAGTTTGACATGGTACCCTGCAAAATATTTCTAAAACCAGAGTTTTCAGAGGTTGAATTGAACAATTCTATGCCATGAAACTATGTCAAAGATACATTTGCCAATTTTCTCTACAATATTCAGAGGTATTTCACTTATGAAGGGAGATACCACAAGGTGTATACCTATCACTTTAAATTTTTTCTTCATTTCACAAGGATAATATCTCTAGATTTACCTTTTTATATTTTCAGAAGTTTGGCTAAGATGTCTGATAAGGTACAAATGAAAGTTGAGTCATGTGAAACCTCATTATTTCACCATGGCTTAGTTACGTTAATAGTATTACATGAGCTATAGAAAGCAAACAGAGATTGGGTTGAATTCCTCTTTTTGAGTAGAATTGGGATTGAAGGAACCGGTGTTAGTCCTCAAACTAAAGAGAAAACTCCATCAAAGATTACTACCCCTATAGAAACTAAGTCAAGAATATTTGTTAAGCTTAAGCCTCGAAAATAAGTTAAAGAACCAATGATAGGAACAACATTGAAAATCCAAGATACTCCTAAATCCACACAGAAGAAGAAAACTCTGGTTAAGGAGACAATTCTAGAGCAGTCAGCTAGTAAAACAGATCAAATGAGGTTGAATAGGAGTCAAAGGTTAAAGGAAAAAGGTAAGGTTGTAGTTACAGAGGGGTCAAAAGGTAATTTGAATTATATACTTCAAGCTATTGACATTACAGAGTCTCCCCTAGTGCAAGCATACTTCATCAAAATGGATACAGGTGGCAATAAATCAAAGAAATTGAAGACATCCAAAAGGTTAGATTTTCAGGATGATGTGGCAGAGTTTATCTTAAAACCCAGAAAACCCTCAACTAGATGCTCCAAGAAGTTGAAGCAGTCATACATAGAGAAAGATCAAACAAGAGGTGAAAGTGCTAATGTTTTAGAAGAAACCACAAATATATATTTTTCAATGCCTGAAGAAGACAGAAACAGGGTTTTCAATATTCAGAAGGAAAAGAGCAGCTATGAAGATGTCAAAGACAAACTCATATTGGCAAATAATGAGATTGATAAGTTGAAGAAAAAGGTGAGAGTGCATGCAGAAAAAAGGGCAAACTTTGAAAGGATGAAAGGATTGTGGGAGTTGGAGAAAAATCCAAACCCTAAATTAATTGATAGTCAAGTTCAATTCTTCATATGGACCCTACCTGCAATCAAAGAAGAAAAATTCATTAGGATGGTCAATACCAAGCTAAGGGAAAACAATGGAAAGATTAAGAGGAGAGTAGAAGACTTGGAAATACAGCTAGCCCAATTTTAAGATTAGCCACAGCTAAAATAAGTGCAAACAGTAAGTGTCATCCTTTAACAAATTTTTGAGGTTATATGAATATATCTCATTTTTGGAGTTGTTGAAAGATGATGTTATGGGTTATGAAGGTTGATATACACCTGAAAATATAGTATTAAAGGGGTTGAAAACCAAATTTTTGGAAAGAAGCTGTGAAAATTAAAGACTCAGCAGTTTCATAGTGCGCTACGAAACTGCTGAAGGTGACACAAAGCAGTTTTCTAGCGCGCTATGAAACTGCTGTAGAATGCATTTTGAAAGCTTTTTGCAAATTTTCAAAGGTGACAAGGGTTTTGTGTTGGGATTTGATGTTGGTGGGAGGTATATGGAGAATACAAATGAAGATCCAGAGGGTTGGCACATATAAAATGGGGGTTTGAAGTATGATTTAAAAAGGAAAGGTCTGCGCTACGAAAACATCAGACTCAGCAGTTTCGTAGTGCAGTAGTATTGACAATTGTTGCACCATTTTGGAGGTTTAAATTTTCACAGCGAGAAGGTCGAATTTAAGTGAAAGTCATAAGACATTTGCCACATGTTTTAAGCACCAGTTCTTCAGCAATTGATTCGAATGGACAGAAATGAAGCATTCATCTATTTTACAGGAAACATGCTCCTATTTTGCAGGAATGGATAAGAAGCAGGTTAATGGGGTCTAACAACAAGAATATGAAGAATGCCATGGTCGAAGTCTAGCTGTCAAGCATAGTTTTTAATGATTAGATAAGGTTTTTAAAGGTTTTTAAGATATAATAAATAGTGTTTTAGTCCTTTTTGTATTAGAACTGTAAGACAAACATTTTAATTGTCAGTTTGTAAATAAATTTGTTGAAAAGTTGATAGGTGTCAAATTGAAATTTATTCTCAAATATTTGGAAGGAATCCAAGGATGTAATGACCACTCTATAAGAGGGAAGAAACTGAATTGCAGAGGGTTGGAATTTTCATTGAACAAGCATACTTTTTGTGATATCAGAGAACTGTGTTTTTATCCTAATACAAAGAGTTTTGTTTCATTACTCAAGATTCAGAAGGGGTTATGGATGTTTGATTGTCTCATTATGTTTCTCTTTAAATTACTTGTAGTGGCATGAATGTATATTACTTATAATTCACTGAAGGTGCTCTAACTTCCTATATATGCTCATGAAATGTGTTTATCCTCTATCCTACTATTCTATTGATGAAGTTAAACCCTAAAATGCCCTAACTTCCATATGAAACTGATCTTTATGTTTTGTGAAAGCACATTTGACTCCATTTACCCAATAGATGTTTGTTGATTAGTAGTACAACCAATTATTCACTTTATTCAGTTTATTCACAGAGTTAGCCATCTGATATTTATTTGTAAATCATTAACCAATTGAGAGAGACCTCTCAGGTTGAGGAGGCTAAGCCTCAACTAAAAGTTTGGTTTGAAATAGTTACTCAGGGTCTCCTTGACTAGCAGCCTATCGGAATTACGATTTTGAGATACTTGAGGTTTTCTTTCTAAACACCCGATGCCCTAGAGTTCCATCCTCATTCCTAGTGACAAGAATGTCCAAAAAAGGAATGCTCCTGTGTTCTTGAACCTCCATAGTAAATTTAATTTCTGTGGAAATGGAGTTAAGGTGATTAAAAAATCCCTCAAGATTCTCCTTCCCATGAGTCCACTTTATGTTGGTGTCGTCTACAAATATTTTCCACCAATATGGTTTTAAGGGATATGAGGCAAGGGCCTTATTCTCAAATTGTTCCATGTATAATTTGACGACAATAGGGGATAGCGGAGATCCCATTGCGACCCCTAATAATTTCTCATAAAATTCCCTTGGAAGCTGAAGAAAGTGGAATGTAGGAAAATCTTTGCAAGCTTGGTTGTTCCTGGATCAGTGACTTCTTTAATGACTTGAATTTCCTCATCTAAAGTAATCTTAGTGAATAATGATACCACATCAAAACTAACAAATATGTCGTTCTCCTCCACCCTCTAATCCTTAATGAGCTTGAAAAAATTGCTCAAGTCCTTTATGAAAGAGTCAGTGTTGCCAACAAGGGGTTTCAGGATTTTGGCAACATATTTCGCCAACTCATAGGTGGGGGGCCCTATGGTATTAACAATCGGTCTAAGGGGGATTCCCTCTTTATTAATCTTGGGTAATCCATAAATTCTTGGCATGACATCACATGAAGGGGTCAATTTCTTCTTTAACTTGTCATCCAACCCTGAATTCTTGATTAAAATAAACTTACTCTTTATCATGCATCTCTTGCCATTCATTTTGAGAAGCTCACCTTCTATTTTTTCTTCATCCCTTTCATTGTCCCAAATCTCCACACCTGGTGTGTTTTCAATATATTTGATTTACTCACTTAAATAATAGAAAGACCTATATGGTATATAGGCCTCTACCATAGACCCCTCGGGTTTTTTCCTTTTCAAAAAAAAACATTTCAATTTATTCATGTACCTCTCTATGAAGAACATCCAATGAAAATGAACCACCCCAACTAATTCAAACTCATCCACTAAGGGTGTTCTTATGGGAGGAATACCCTGGAGCAGTCACACATTGGATTTTTTAGGTGGTCGGACCACCTAGCCTTTAGAAAAGGTCCACAAAATTTACATCCATGATACCCTTTTGTTAAAATACCTGGGAAATTATTTTATACACGTCGACACGTTAGCAACCATGAATATCAGAACAATTGAAATGAATTAAATTAATATGAAAAAAAATATTGTTACTTATATAAAAAAATCAATAAAAATATAATTTATCAGAGAAAACTCCTAATATTGAATAATGATGTACGATGTAAGCATATATGCCATATAATGTTAAACTCCTCTTTGTTGCAATGGGTCTTGATACATCATACACATATATCCCTTCCCATAATTCCTTCAATTCATATACCAATGGTTGTAAGTAGACATCCATATTCCTTACTTGTCTTCTACCAGGTACTATGAGAACCAACATAAGATGTTCATTATTCACAGACAACCATGGGAGAATATTGTTATTGATCACTACTACATGCCAAACAGAATAGTTGGTATTTTAGAGGGAATATGGGTTGAATCCACCCTTGGCTCTGCTGAGTCGTAGACTTCGAACTTCATCATTAAAATTTTCATGCCATATATCCTCTATATGCTTTGTGGCTATTGAATTTGTTGGGATTCACATAAATCCTAACTCACTTCTGTGTGAATCATGTCATCCCCGAAACATAGCTAATTCTTTGCAATGAAAGAGTATTTGAATCCTTGGGATTATAGGCATGTGCCTCAGTATCTTATGAGGACCATGTGATTCACCTATTTTTTTAAAATTGCAATACTTATTGTTATCGCTAAATTGAGTCCTATTGGGCTGCTTCAATGGTCAACTTGGAATAACTATTTCAAACCACTTGTAACTGGAAATCAACCTTTCTAGCCTGAGAGGGCTCTCTCAAAAGGATAAAGGATATTCAATTAACAACTTGAAAGAAGATGGCTAACACTGAATTGGAATGAATGTGTTTTTGTGTAGGTGAAAGGTATATAAGGTTTACTACCATTGGGCTTATGGAGTCAATATGAAAAATAAGTCACAAGAGAATATATCTCATGGAAGCTGAGGAAATTGTGCTTTTATAAAACCACACAAGAAGGATAGAACATCAAGCTAGTTGCATACAAGGAGTTGGAGCATGTCACCATGAATTCCAAGTGATTATACATAAGAAAACTAATAAAGCATGACAAAACAACAGACTAGGTGTATAAATGGAAGTTGGAGCATGCAATCATGAATTCCAAGTGATCATACAACTAGAAAACTGGAGAGAAAATAAAATGATGATATAAGAAACATACATAAAAACACATAGATTAATCCCGGGTTTGAAATAAGCTACTGCAACTGTATATTACTGATAGACAAAGATTACAAGAGTAATTCCTTCATAACATCTCCCAACCCTTTATAACTCTAAAAATCAGTCCTTTATAGAATGAGGACTCATACAAATGATATTCCACCTTGATATATTCAAATTCCCACCTCAGAGACCTATTTCAAACATGATTCTATCACTTGGAGACTTCCTAGAGATATTTATGTTTTGCAGAGTTTGAATACAAAAAGGACTCTTCTTTCATTAATAGTTCAATAAATAAATTTAATAGCCCTTATCAACTTTAACCAACTAATTTTATGAGTGTACTAGAGTGTTTATGTGACATTATGCCACGTGGATGCTGAGCTGGACCTCCTCCAAGTCAATTTTTTACAAATTTTTCACAAATCTGGTTAGTGAAAATTCAGAAAAAATAGGCTTCAAAGATGAGTGTATAATTTCCAAACCCTGATAGATTTAAAGAACCCGAGAGAGGTTTTTTTATATAGACCGGTGCTGAAGACAAACCTCTTTCATATTTCCAAAATAATTTTTCATTTTCTCAGAAACCGTAAAAAACAATTCGCTACAAAAACAGGGCAGTTTCGTAGCATGCAAAGATGGGTGTATAATTTCCAAACCTTGATGGCTTTGCAGAAATTGAGAGAGGTTTTTGTAGAGGGACATGTGTTGAAGAAAAAAATATTTCATATTTCCAAAATACTTTTTCATTTTCTCAAAAACCTTAAAAAATTATTCACTACAAAACATGGCAGTTTCGTAGCGTACAAAAATGACCTTTTCTATCAGAATTTCTGCTTATTTTCTCTTGCATGGTATTCATCATGTTATGACACATCTTCCCTATCATTTCCTCCCCTTGGAAACTACCAAAAGAGGTTTTTTAAACAAAAATAAAGCTACAGGTGGTTTCGTAGCGTTTTCATGGCTTCAAGCCTAGGAAACGCTACGAAACTGTCATAAACAGTGTAAATTCTAGATTTTTCCCTTGTTTAAAAAATGTACCTTCTAGCTGCATAAAATTGGTTTTCAACATGCCTTTAAATTCTTAAAACATAAAAAAACTCAATTTAAGAGCCTTGAGGTGTTTCCTCTTTAAAAAACATCCTTTTCTCCTTTAGCAAGTTTATTCATCATTAAAATGACTATGTTTTTTCTGAAAACATAGGGTTTAGAGATGAGCTATATTCTCCCTATCATTGATAGATATTACAAAAATGAAGGAGGTTTTTGTAGTTCAGGATGTCTTGAATAAAAACCTATCTTTTTTTTTGAAACACATCTCCAGATGTCTGGGATATTCATTCTAAAAACATGTATAAAACAGGAAAATCTTGCATTCTGAAAACATAAAACCCTCTTTTCGGAGTTGTAAGCTGAGGAAATGAAATATTTCAGCAAATGATGACTAATGGAGCATGATGTGACCTATATGGAGGTGTTTTTGAGATGAAATGAGGGTGGTATTGAAACTTAGCATAGGTTAAATATGAAAAAATGAAATTTCCTATGCCAACTTGAAAAAGTTTTAAGGAGTGCTTACCCTTTTGAGGAGTGAACGGTATGACCATCCCAAGTGGAGCCTCTTTTATCACTCATAATTTTGTGAGTCATTACTTGAAAATATGAGACATAAATTTATTGATATGATGAAAATATTCATAGATGTTTTTTCTTGTAGTTATGCCAATTTGAAGAAATATGATCCCAACTAGGCAAGCAAATGATTATGTTATCATTTCATTTTTGGAAATAATATATTATCTAGGTTTGGATGCCCTATGAAGATCATTACTGATAATGCACAAGAATTCAAATATAAGAAGCTAATTAGTTTTTTTCATCAATATCACATTTCACTTGGGCATTCTACTGCATATTATCCATAAGGTAATGGTCTTGTTGAATCTTCTAACAAGAACATTGTGAGGATCATTAAGAAGGTGAAGATGCAGGTTTGATGTTTCATAATAGGAAGCCCATGAAAAGGCATGATAGAAAGCTATTGGAGAGCAGTAAATAGGTTTATACACCTACTGGTACAATCCAACCACCACAAGACAGAGAAAGATCTTTCATCACCTGCAGAGAAAGATCTAGTTAGCAAGACAAAGAAAGGAAAAGAGAAAGCGATGGAAAAAATAGAGTTTGAACTCCTTGAAGAACAGTTGAATTTGGCTAATCATGAAATAGCTCTCATGAAGAATGAGGAAATGAAACATAATATCCAGAAGATTCAGTTTGAAAAGATGAAAGAGGTTTGGGAAGAGCAGGTTGACATTGTATCAAAGACCCTAGACAACACACAACAATTAATCAAATGGACTATGCCATTGAGGAAAGAAGTCAAAAATGTCAGAAGAATGAACTTGCATTTGAAATCTACCAACAAAAAGTTGAAGGATCAGGTTAAAGACCTCCAGGAATAGCTAGAACTAATCCATGAGGAGTTGGAGAAGAAAGGCCTAAAAATGACAGTAGTTGAGGAGCCAATAGCTCAACACATCATCAATGAGGAAGAAAAACCTCAAGACTCATAGTTTGAGCTGGTTTATGTTTTTAAATATCAATGGCATGTTACAAACAAATTTTTACACCTGGAAAGTATTTTTTTTGAAGCTAGACAAGAATCTGGAAAAAACACAGTTTTCAGCAGTTTCGTAGTGTTTCCTAGGCCTGAAGCCAGGAAAACGCTATGAAACCACTTGTAGCTTTATTTTTGTATTAAAAACCACTTTGGGGAGCTTCCAGGAGGAGGAGATCACATGGAGGATGTGTCAAGGCATGATGAAGACAATACAAAAGGAAAGAGACAAAAATTTTGATGGAAAAGGGAATTTTTGTAACGCTACGAAAGTAGGCTATGAAACTGTTTTGAAGCTTTATGAGTAGGTTTTTAGGCAGTTTTGGATAGCTGGATACCTTCAAAGGGCCAAAGCACTATGTCAGCAGTCATCCAAGACTTGAAGACTATGAAATGAAGATAAATCATCAGCCAAACCATTTGTTGAAGATAAGGACCAATTTTCCTTTAAAATAAGGTTTGTTTCTAGATTTGGAGGAGGCTAATTAAGATTTCATGTAGTGATGAGTCCCATCACAGCCTATTCGAACATGTGAAGCAATAGTTGTCAAATATGTAACTATTTTAGGAGATAAGGAAATTGATGTAATAATGAACAGTTTGAGTCCTATTAGGAAAATGATTGTTTTATAGTGTAGTTGTCATGTTCTCATTAAAGCATATGTTTTTTTGTTATGAAAGATGTCATTAGGAAAAATTTGATGAATCTAGCCTAGAGGCAGATCATCTCTCATGTAACAAGTCTATTAAAGGACATATATTCGAATTGGCCAGGGGTTGGAGATTTTTTTGCAATACTACAGGTTTATGTAAATTGATTGTTTTCAGTAATACAAAGGACTTTTACTTGACCAACTTGAGATTCTCATGGATTTTTTAGTGCTTACTTGATCTTTACTTTCTATGTGTACCATTTGCACTGGTTTTCATCTTTAATACTTAGAATTCATAGGTATATGCTCTGAATTCCTTTATTGATGAATTGGTTGTGTTATTTCATGTTTTATGAGTTATTTACCTATGCTAAAAACTCTTACCTGCCTCCGCTTCCATGTAAATTGAACTTACCACTAAACAACTGAACATGGAGGAGTTCAAATTCAAAATGGAGGAGTGCAAAGATTTTATCAAGCCAGAAAACAGTGAAATGGACCTTACAAATGCCATTCCAAGGAGTTGCATGAAGGATAACTACTCAAAGTTGTTGCTTATCATTCAAAAATATTTCACTTGTGAAGGGAGATACCATAAAGTTTATTCTTACCATTTTAAGCTTCTCCTACAATTTACTGGTAAGATACCTCTTGATCTGCCTTTCTATTTACATATAAGTTTAGAAAAACTGGCAGATAAGGTCCAAGAAAAATCTGAAGGAAGTGAAACCTCATTGTTTCATCATGGTTTAATAAAATTGTTGGTTTTAAATGAGCTCCAAAGACTAGGCAGAGACTGGTCTTCTTTCCTATTTGTTAGTGGTTTTGAAATGGATACCCTTACCCCTATAAGAACTCCTAAACCTAGGGGTATCCCATCACCATTAGTGGTAGACCAAAGTGAAACAACAAGATTAGAGCAAAGTGAACCAGTCATGATGGAAACAGAACAATTGCATAGTTTTGATTCACCCACTGTCCCACCTGCAAAATAAAAGACAATAGTGATAAAAATGCAAAACAAGAACAAGCTGTGAGTAAACAAGGAAGCAAAAGGATTACAAGGAGTCAAACAGTGGCTTTAGAAGTTGAAACAATGGCTTTAGAAGACAAAACAGTGTCCAAGGAAATTTAGAAGACATACTACATGCCATTGATATTGAAGAGACTCCTATAGTTCAGGCTAAGGATATAGATGAAGGTAGACATAAACTCAAGAAGGCTAAATATGCAAAGAAGCTAGAGTTTGAAGGTGAAGATGGAGGTTTTATGTTTCAGGATAGGAAGCCGATGACAAGCCATGCTAGAAAGCTGTTGGAAAGCAGTAAAGAGGTTCATCCACCTACTGACACAATCCATCCACCAAAAGACATTATTTATGTTTCATCACCTATAGAGAAAGATACAGTTACAAAGAAAATGAAAGGAAAAGAGAAAGTAATGGAAAAAATAGATTTTGAACTCCTTGAAGAATAGTTGAAGTTGGCTAATCATGGAATAGTTGTCATGAAGAAGGAGGCAAGGAAACATAATATCTAGAATATTCAGTTTGAAAAGATGAAAGAGGTTTGGGAAGAGCAAGTTGACACTGTATCAAAGACCCTAGACAACACACAACAGTTAATCAAATGGACTATGCCATTGAGGAAAGAAGTCAAACATGTCAGAAGAATGAACTTGCATTTTAAATCTACCAAAAAAAAGTTGAAGGATCAAGTTAAAGACCTCCAAGAATAGCTAGAACTAATGCATGAGGAGTTGGAGAAGAAAGGCCTAAAGATGACAGTAGTTGAGGA
Source organism: Pinus albicaulis (assembly GCA_034641835.2). Classification (NCBI taxonomy): domain Eukaryota; kingdom Viridiplantae; phylum Streptophyta; class Pinopsida; order Pinales; family Pinaceae; genus Pinus; species Pinus albicaulis. Next base: position 26,556,404 of record CM076574.1, on the reverse strand, counting down.
GCCAATAGCTCAAATCATCATCAATGAGGAAGAAACACCTCAAGACTCATATTTTGAACTGTTTGATATTTTTAAAGGTCAATGGCATGTTAGAAACAAATTTTTTACACCTCGAAAGTATATTTTTGAAGCTAGACAAAAATCTGGAAAAAACACAGTTTTCAACAGTTTCGTAGCATTTCCTAGGCTTGAAGCCAGGAAAACACAACGAAACCACCTATAGCTTTCTTTTTGTATTAAAAAACACTTTGGGGATTTTTTAGGAGGATGAAATCACATGGAGGATGTGTCAAGGCATGATGAAGACAATACAAAAGGAAAGAGACGGAAATTTTGATGGCAAAGGGCATTTTTGTAACGGTACGAAAGTACGCTATGAAACTATCATACTTTCGTAACGTGTTGTTTTGAAGATTTATGAGCAGGCTTTTGGGAAGTTTTGGATAGGTGGATAATTTCAAAGGGTCAAAGCACTATGTCAACAGTCATCCAAGACTTGAAGACTATGAAATGAAGACAACTCATCGGCCAAACCATTCGTTGAAGATAAAGACTAGTTTTCCTTTAAAATTGGGTTTGTTTCCAGATTTAGAGGAGGGTAATTAAGATGTCATGTAGTTATGAGTCCCATCACACCCTAGCAAATGGCTAACTATGAATTGGATTGAATGTGTTTTATCCTTCTGAGAGAGCCCTCTCAGGCTGGAAAGGTTAATTTCCAGTTACAAGTGGTTCAAAATAGTTACTCCAAGTTGACCATTGAAGCAGCCCAATAGGACTCAATTTGGTGATAACACCTGTCATGCCCACATTTCGACATATCTCTTTGTTTGCATATTCTCCTCTATATAGAATACAATTATTTGGACATGCATGATATTGTATGTACTCAACACCCAACATTTTCAACAACTACTTTTCCTCTTCACATCTACCTGACAAGACATTATCAGTCAAAAGAAACTTATATTTGAATAACCTACAGTTGGTGGGGAATTTAATTATACAATTTCAATATTTAAAATTCATAAAATCAACCATTTTTAATTTTTATTGTGTGACAAAATATAAGGAACTTGATCGATCATGCAAGTAAATTACCTCAATGTTACCTAGAAACATGCATTCGACATGCCAAAATTTGTTGTTAGGTTGTAGAACAACATCGTTGTCCTCAACTGAGTAGAATTTGACTTACTGCCAGGTCCAAAGAGAGGGGTGTTAGAAGCATATTTTATGCTTTCGAATAAGGTATCAGTGATATGAGGATCATCCCCTAGCTCATCATTCTGGAATGAATCTAACAACATTGTCTCCATGGAAATTTTATTCCATAAGTAATCATCCATACCAACCTCTATTTGATTGCCTCCATTGCCAAGTTTTGATGAAGAACTACTATTGTTGTAGTCATTCCTAATTGGTGAATCTGGGCATAGTGGGAATTGAATAGGTGGTTAATGATGAGAACCATCATTAGGTATCTTTTGAGGGGTTAATTGTCACATTTTTAGCCTTATTAGTCTCTCTTTCTCACATTTAATTACATTATGGTCATATGTTGCTTAGTGTAGATGGCGATTAAGGCTTTTCTTACTTCGAATGCCTAATATGGCTTAAATGTAGGATAATCATGAAGATATGACACTTTTGTTGAATATTGTGCAATCAAAGTTCAGAGTAGACAACAAGGAGAGATTATAGGGGGGTTGAACACCTCCTTAACTCCTAAAGGCAGCCAAAGGATCCTTAAGATTACCTCCAACAACTCGAAATCAAAGGCAGCCAAGCAAGTCAGAGACCAAGTGAACCAAAGCTCCACTTCTCTTGCAGTCAAAGGGGAAAAATCACCTAATTTTTAGGGAGATGTTGGTATCTACCCTTTAGGTTAAATAGGGTAGAGCAAGAGCTCATTAGGATTTAAATTTTTGAGATAGCTAAGAGACTCTTAGCCCTTGTAATAGACTTTTGTGACTTTCATGGCTATGTAATGAGATTGTTTCTGCAATAAAATGAGTATTCAGTTTATCTTTCACTGATTTAGTTTCAAAGAGCCGATATTGTGGGTTAGGGCCCAATCCATTGGCCCCAGTCTCTCTTGTTTATTTATGTTTACTTTCCATTCCATTGTAGCTAGTTTATTTAATGTATTGTAGTTAGTTTGCTTAGACTTCATTTTGTTGTGATTAGTTTGCTTCCATTTCATGTTGTTGTAGTTAGGATCTTGCAGATCATGGTACAATAACATATAAAAATCCAAAGATGTGTGTCAAAGCCTCCCTCTCTAACCTCTTTCATTAAATCTTGAGGAGGGCATATCTTCACCATAGACCCAAAATTGCTTTCAGTTTATGATTTCTTGGAAGGGATAGATAGGTTATTGTATTTATCATGAACATGTTATGAATGTTGAGTTAGGTTTCTGATTCAAATGCATAGGTAGGTTTTCTTATTAAATTAAACTCATCCTTTCCACCATTTTCATCATATATTTGTCAATGTTAATTGAATGAACAAGTATTTTTATTGCAGGTTTGGGTAGAGCAGTAGAGGAGGACTCCACCAACATACCTAGCTTCATTTTCCACCCTCCACCAACCTACTTTCAACAAAATCACCTTCAGACCTGTTTTTTGAGATCTTCACCACAATACCGAGAGCTACCCTAGAGGCGCAAGATGAGATTTGAAATAAGTTTTGATCTTTGCCAAGGGGTTTTCCACCTTCCATCCATCTTATAACACCTTCATCCCACCTTTCCTACCCCTTTTCCTCATCATTTATGGCCTCAAACTGCCCTTAGATTGTTTCTTGTAGCGTTTCAGGACATATTGTAGCACTACAAGAAACCTATAGCAAATCTTGTAGCAATGCCAATTAGCCACTTCTTTAGCTTAGAAACCATCTCTCACCTCACCCAGACCTGACACAACCTACAAGACACCTTCAGCTCTGAATCCATGAGTCCAAGACCTTCTTAAGCCACCTCAACGCCTCCTTCTTTTGCTGCAAAACAAAGTATTTACAAGCTTAGTTAGTTCATAAATAGATGAATTTCTAAAACATAGTAGTCAAGAATGAAGTAGTTATAGGTTAATTAGCCATTTGGCCCAACAATGCGTGCTTAGATCAGTTTCCCTTTCTGCAAGTTTAATTCAACAATTTACTTTATGAATGCCACTTAGTTTAACCTTATTTCTTACTTTAGCCTAATTGTGGATTTCCTCTCGTTCAAATAGCTAGGCATCTCCTTATGCTTTATTCTAGTTTACTTCTTGTTGATACAGTAATGGTTTTGAGTCATTTACAGTTTTAGGTTTCATTCAAAAGTGTGATAGACTTCATCCCCTAGAAGTAGCCATAGAAGTAGCACCCATTCACAGGACTAAGAAGAGGATGGCATGAGTGGAATGCATCAGATGTGTATATAGCACTATCACCTTACAAGTTTGTATGAACCTTGGGTTGATAAATTAAAGTAGAGTAGCCTCTGGGAGTTGCAGCACTCGGTGCAATACCAGGGCTCACCACTTTTTAGCGACGTTGTTGGGGAGGTGACTAAGTAGATGCTTTGATTATGTTTTAGCATTCTTTTCTACTTTCCCTTTACATTCAATTCCAAAATATTGAAAGATACAAAAAAAGTTTGACTTTCATGCCTTGTAGGAGTAGGGATAACCAAGGAATTTTTTACCAAAATCCCCCACATCCCCACACAATAACGCTTCACTTTTCTTCAGTTACTGTGAGGTTGAACACACCATAAGTGAGTCTCTTGAAAAATTTGAAGAACCTATTGGATAATAAGAAGAACTTGCTTCACCTAAGGAACCTACTTCACCAATTCAAGCCATGGCTGAGGCTGGGATCCAAGGAGTCTTTCCCATTAGAGAAATACATGGGGAAACTACGATGAAGAACATCAGTCCCTCAGCCCTTCCATATTTCCATGGACTTACCTCTGAGGATCCTAACACCTTCATGTTCAAATTTTTTGTTGTTTTCAGGACTTATGGCTATGCCTAAAATGACCAAAAGTTGAAACTATTCCCATCCACCCTCAAGGATGCAACCTTGCACTGGTTCATGGGTTTTCCTAATAACAACATCACTACCTGGGAAAAAATGCAATAGTCCTTTAAAAAAAAATATAGGGACTACTATAGATCCAAATAAATTGAGGAAATATTTAGGATGACTATAGAACCTGATGAATCCCTAGAGGATTATGAATAAAGATTCCAGCCTAACTGTAAAAGAGCCAACTGCACCCTTGATCCTATATCACTTAAGTTGGTGCTTCTCTGAGGGATTATGGAGGAGGTGATAGAAACCCTAAATATGCTATCAGGAGGATATATATACCATCTTCCTTATGAGGACATCAAAAATACCTTTAGGAATCACTCTATGGCAGCTAGGAAGAAAGGGAGAGCTAGCCAAATCATGGCCAACACCCCTTCCTCTTCCACCTCCATCAAGCATGAGATTGGAAATATTATGGAGGACTTCAAAAGTGAGATGTTTCACACCCTTTCTCTGCAAATGGATACAATGCAGATCAAGAGGAAACAAGAGGAAGCAGAAAGGGCCTTAGCTATCCTCCACCCTAGATGTACTAGAAAACACCCTTGGAATGAATGTCCACTAAATTTCATATAGGTTTTCTTAGTTTTTGAAGAGAATCATGCCACAAATAATTATCCCTACTTACCTGGGCTCAAAGTTGTATATCAAGGCGGGGAAGTAGGTCTGGAGCAACTATGTTTCATAAATCATGGAAGGCCTCAAGGGCCTTGGTCATATCATTAGGGTATGCAAGGTGCACCTTACTCCTATTATCATACCAACCAGAATGCACCTATGCAATATTGGTATGCTTCCACTCCTCCATTATGGCCTACACCTCCTACTTGGCCTTACAACCCTCCATATCACCCCCAACATGTGAACCAACCCTTCCAATAGTATGTTCCTCAACCTCCTCAGTGGAGCAACCCATCACAAGGATGGAGGCCCAAACATAATAAACCAACTGCATTACTGCCTCCACCACAACCTTAACCTAAACTCACCCATTATGTTCCATCCAAGTTGCCTCAGATGTCTACACAGCCCAATCTGAACCTGAACAACAAGCAGGCACAAGAGGTTTATAATGGAGAGACAAACTATCCAGCTTATGTTGTGGAGATACATGAGATCAATCTCAAGTCGGGAAGAGTGATCCTGGAAAATCATCCTCCAGCTGCACCTGCACAGGTTGAGGAGGAAAAGGAAGACAGTAACACTCAAATACAACAACCCCCTTTTCCTGAGAGTTTGATCCACTCTAGTTAGCACACCCTAGAGGAGACTGAAATTATGGGAGAACTGAAAAATTTGTGTGTAAAAATACCCCTTCTTCAAGCCATTAAGGATGTTCCTATTTACAATAGGCTCATCAAGGAAAAGTGCTTTAAGAAACCTGGGAGAAAGAGGAAATATACCCCTACCATCAATGTAGTAGGAAAATTGTCTGAATTAATGTTGGGAAGGGTGATATTCCTAAAGTACCTAGACCCTAGTAGTCCAGTTGTGGATGTACACATAGATGGTGTCATAGTCCCTAATACTCTGATTGATCTCGGGACTACCATCAATGTAATGAAAAGGAAACTATGCTTAAACTCAATCTCCAAGGGACTTTGAGGAAAACCACAATGATTTTACAACTTGCATACCAGTCCATAGTAGCTCCGGAAGGAATTTTTGAGGATGTTATGCTTTCAATAGAATCTTGGGAGTACCATACATATTTCCTGATCCTCCAACTAAAAACCAAGTTCAATGGATATCCTCTCATTTTAGGGAGACCCTGGTTAGCCACTACCGATGGTTATATCAGTTATCGGCACGGAAACATGACTATCAAGAATGGGCCCTTGTATAGATAGCTGGTATTATATCCTCCTTCCTAGCCTTCCATTGACCATGACCTACCTTTGTGGTTGGAGAATGAAGAAGAAGAAGATCAAGTATACAACACTACACCCTATGCCATTTGTACCATAGATGTTGTACCTAGAGGGGGGTAAACTGATGAGGATGAGCTCATTTACCACATCATTCATAGCCAACCCCCCAATGAAAGTCCACTCGATGACCTATTCAAAGAGTCTAGAAGCCACCCTTGTATGGAGTTTCACTCAGTTGATTCAACCTCTGAAACCACCAACGTTGTGGAATTTGGCCCATCAAAATATCTGAAAATTAACTCATCCCTCTCAGCCAAAGAAGAAGATTAGTTATGCTAGCTCTTGAAAGAAAACCTTGATGCATTTTCTTGGGACTAAAAACACATGAAAGGGGTGCATCCCTCGATGTGCACACACCATATCTACATTAAACAAGGATGCAAATCTGTGCGCTAACCCCAAAGGAGGATGAACCCAAATCTAAAGGACACAGTGAAAGAAGAATTGCAGAAATTATTGGATGCATGCTTCATCTATCCCATATATGACAGTGAGTGGGTATCTCCTCTTGTCCTAGTCCTGGAGAATAATAGAAATTTTTTAATCTGTGTTGACTACCAGGAATCACTAGGAATCTTAGTCAGAACCGAAGGCCAATACGAGTTATGAAGAATTGGATTGTTCATTAACTTTGACACATCAGGCAGTTCCAACGTAGTGAGAAATGGTAATTGAGGATTAAAAGGCATTGGAGGTCTTTGATAAGGACCAGTGTTAACATTTCACCCGGCCGGTGAGAAATTCTACGCCCATATGTTTAGTCCCGGAGGATTCTAACCATAGGGGTTATAAGCCTGATAATTATGTTGATACTAGGGTTGAGGACTAAGGTATTGATTCTGAGCATACCATTGAGGTCCTTGCTGAGCAACATATGTATTTTTTTGTAGAATGTAAACATGGCCTTGAGGTTCATTATACACCAATGGAGGTTGATTCTGAGGGTAATAAGTGGAACCTTGGGGCACACTATATACCGGCTGATATTGACCTTGGGGTAATAAGAACCTTGGGGTTGAGCAGGTGGACCCTACTGATCAGGTTGAGCGGGCTGCTGAATAGGCGGACCTTGTTGAGTCAGATATATAGGTTGAACCGACCGCTGAGCAGGTTGAACAGGATGCTGAACAAATTGAACTAGTTGTTGAACAGGTTGAACCGACTGCTGAGTTGGTTGAGCAGGCTGCCCCTGCAGAACAGGTTGGCCTAGATAATGAGGGCCACCAGGTTGCCCTTGTGGAAGAGGTTGGCCCAATGGTGGAGATGGACCAGGTTGTCCCTGATGACCAGGTTGACCCGGAGCAGGACCGTAGGGTTGTCCTTGTTGCACAAAGTTTTGGCCATACTGAATGTACGGCTGCTGCTATTGTACAAGAAACACATATTTCATTAAATTTGGAAGTTTTCCGTTAATCTAGAATTTAGAAATTTTAACTAGATGAAGTTTTTTCAAAATGTGGAATTATGAAATCACTTAGTTTACTAATTTTAATGTAGATATTAACCATTTTTGGTGAAAATTTTGTCATGGTAAAGTATATAAAACAAATTTATCTAAACTTGCAAAAACAAATATTTCACATCTTAATCTTGGTTTCCTTACATTATCTCTTTTAAGATTTTTTATGGTTTGTACTAAAAGCTAAGTTTGTTAAAGTTATCTTATGAAAACAATGTTGTGTATGTTACTATTATTAACTTTATGAAAAGAATGTTTTGTATGTTACTATGATTAAATTTATGAAAAGAATGTTTTGTATGTTACTATTATTAACCAATTTAATTATAATTTGATATAGTAAATATCATGTATGTGTTAAATTACGATTATTACTAAGACAAGGTTGGCACAATTTAAAATTCTATTGCCTTTGCAACACTAGTAATATGGTTGAAGATGGAAAACCCTCTTAGATCATCCACTTTATAGTCAAATTTGGATTTAAATTTCAAAATATTTGTGGCACTACTAAGTTACCTTCTTGATCTTTTAACTAAACAAAATTATGATGATTTGGAAACACTTATTTTAATTCTTTTTTAGGATAATAATAAAATTCTTAAGAATTTAGAGTAATATCTTTATGGCTTCTTATATACCATATTATTTGGTCTTAGTGGATGATAATCATCATTATCACCATCATCATTACATACTATTGTAGGAAGTTTGAACCATTTTAAAGTTGACATGAGAAAATATTTTTTTTACGATCAATTTAAATGTTGAATGAGAGTAGTAGTATAATTTATTTATTATTTATTATTTATTATTTGTTCTTTTTTGTTAAAAACTAACTTAATTGAGACTGACTTGATGAATAATAGATTAATATGCAAGATATATATTAAGTATAAATTTATTTAATGACAAATTATCATAGTAATGTGTCCAATATATACCAGCATAGATCCACCTTAAATACAGATTTAACATGAGCCTAGAGGGATTAAATGTTGAATGAGAGTAGTAGTATAATTGATTTATTATTCATTATTTGTATTTTTGTGTTAAAAACTAAATTAAAAACTATTGTTTTTATAGACCAAGTTTAGAAGATGTTGTTTTTAAGTGCATTATTGAATTTGATTATGCATATTTGATATGGTGAGAAGTCATGTTGGTCATACAAAGCTTTGAAAACTTAAATATTTTATGGCACTGTCATGTCATTTGTATCACCACATGATTACATTGAAATACTAAATAATATAATTACATTGAAATACTAAATAATATAAAACTCAAAAAATAATATGAAGAGAATAGTTGATATACAACAAATATTGAAAAGTGTGTCTGAATGTATATTAATAGATCCTTCAAAAAATATATATATATAGTTGAACTTACACATCCCCTCATACTAGGTTGTAGAATGAGCCTCGCCTCTCGACTCAATTACTAATCATTTTAATTATCAAAATCAATCATGAATTAGAATAGTAACAAAGTAATACAATTTGATTATTTTCAAATCCAAGAGGAAAGAGAGAAAATTGACTAAACTATTTATTACAAATGTTTAGATTTTATTCCTGGAGTGTTTAAGGATATTATATTGAAAATAACATATTGACATTCATCTAAAACTTAGATTCCTTACATTATTTCTATTATCATTAATATTTATATTTATGTATTAAATTTGACTCGTGAATAATAGATTTTGTAAAAAGATTCTTACCTATAAAGTTATTTAACAATATATGAATATTATGTTTCTTACTATTATTAACCATTTTAAATTGACACTAACTACGTTTCCTATGTTGATTACAAATTTATTATGCTAGTACAATGTTGGCACCACTTCAAAGTCTATAAGAGGAAATATTTTATAAGTCTAGTTGTGTTGTTCAATGATCAAAATCATTTTTTTATAAATTAGAGTGCAACAAAAAAACACATTTGATTTAGATCAATTATAATAAGGAATATTAAGGAATACTCACTTCAAACATTATTACAAATGTATAACATTTTTTCATTAAGTGTTTAAGTGGTTTATATTAAATAGAATACAAATTAGCTACTCCATTATTGTTTAAATAGACCAAGTTTAGAAGATGTTGTTTTTAAGTGCATTATTGAATTTGATTATGCATATTTGATATGGTGACAAGTCATGTTGGTCAAACAAAGCTTTGAAAACTTAAATATTTTATGGCACAGTCATGTCATTTGTATCAACACATGATTACATTGAAATACTAAATAATATAAAACTCCTCCAAAAATAATATGAAGATAATATTTGATATACAGGAAATATTGAAAAGCGTGTCTGAATGCATATTAAAAGATCCTTAAAATAAAAATCACATTCATGAATCATATAAACCTAATCTTAAGATATTCGCCCAAGTAGGTGAAGAACAGCTTCTAGACCATATTTATCTATCTTGGTCTTCTTGCAATGTTCTTTATTTGGCAGCCATGCCTAAACTATGGTATTAATTAGAATAGAGCCAAAATCTGTGTCATTAGGATTTTGTATCCAGTATTGCTCTAAAAAAATTCCATTGTATTTCCCTAAAATAGGCTTCCACCAATCAACCTTTACATGAATATTCTCACTTTCATTATCCCTAAATATATCTAAGATGGATTTTTCCATCCAAATCATCTCTCCTGCATCCTCATTTCCTGATCTAACTAGCAACATCTTTCCTTGCTGAACATCAATCTTTGGATTGAATGTTGGCTTTGGCTTGTTGCATTTGGGTCCAACATATATGGGTTCATCTATTGCATTATCAAAATCTTCATCCATAATACTTGAGAGTACATGGAGTGCATTACGATCAACATCAACAACGTGCCTTGTCTTCGGCCAGAAATCCTCAAAAGATGAATCACTTCCATCTATTATTCTATGATCATTATAGATTCCATCTAATGTATCAAGAATTCTTTCCCAATACACTACTTTATTTTTCCATTCCTCTGTAACAATCGGTGAGTCTTCGTTCCCGATAGTGTCTTTCCACATTTTTATGTATGATGTTATCCCTTCCTTTAGTTCTTTGAAATAGGCATCATTATTTTTGGAATTTAAGAAATATGGGTTCCCTATGGGAATTATAGGTCGACCTTCATCATCTATATTCCATAACTCAACTGGATCTGGCCACTTAATGTCTCTAATGGATTCTTTGTACCTTAGTACTGGAATATCATTGAGTACAATAAATTGGAAGTATTGAACATTAAGATGTCCGACTAGTGCATTTTTTCCCTCCTTGATGTATCCATTAAGGACACTTTTGAAGTCATAGACCTTGTCAATAAGTGTAGGTGGAAATACTGGGTTTTATTCAATTTTGCGATATGTATCCATCATTTCAGGTAAAGTATATATATCTTTACATTTTAGGTTGGAAGACATTCTTCCGTAGGTTCCATCTATGTCTTCATGGGTGTGCCCCACAGGTAAGAATCCAACCTCAATAGTGATGAAGACACCGAGTGCAGTTAAAAGTGATAAAAACATGAAAATATAGCGATTCTTATTATCACTTGCTGCATTTTCCAACTGTAACAACAAATGTGGAGGAAGAGCTTTAAAATCAACATTTTGGCTCTTTGATCTTCCATGAGATATAAAATCATCCTTGAAAACTTGACACTTTGAGTAAATAGAGGTGTCAAGTAATGCATTTGTAAGTGGGTTTCTTGAACTTCCACTCTCATAAAGTAGATCACCATACATATCAATTTGTGGGTCTTCAAGGTCCCTTAAGCACTTTTCAAGGGATGTAATAGTAAATTGCGATCCCATGTGTACAAATGGTAGGGAGAAATGACAAAAACCTCCTATGTTATGCCCATGTGTTAGCATACCTGTCAATGACACACCTAAAGTTGTTCCTACAATATATTTTGATTTGACACGTAGCCTTGGGATTGAAGTCTTTGTTTTATCCATTTTATCATGGATAATGCTCAAATACTCCTTTGGAAACCGCTCTGACATAATTCTATTGGCATAGTAGCAATATCTTCCACACATAACAATCTTGTTATGTTTGTTCAGCCTACCTCATGCCTTTTATTCCATCTCCTTTGTAGTCGCTGACTTCATCTGTGCTTTCAACACAATACATTCACTGCATTCTCTGAAGTTGGTGTTCTTTGAAAATGCCACATCTCGAAACTTAGCATTCCATATCTTGCTCATTGTTGACTATGATATTGATGGGTAATTGAGCTTTTGAAGAGCCTCATTGATCTCTTTTAACAGAGAATTTTTTGTGTAAGTCGAAGGAAGCAATATTAAAGGAGCAGATGTTCCATCTTCTTCAACTTGACGTGTTTGGTTTGGTGAAAAATCTGAATTATCCATTACAATTTTGTGCAATATTTCTATGGCTGCCACAGTGTGTCCTTGTGCTTTGCATGTGTTGGTGTTACCATGAATAGCTTTGATTGGTCCATTTTGGAAATATTGTTGGTAGTTATAGAATGTACTTTGAGGAATCTTATGTATTTTATACCATGCTTTCTTACAAATAATATTCCCATTAAATCTCATGTCCTTTACATTTCTAGAAATAGGTGGTAGGCCATGGCCATAGCCATGGCTCCTTGACATGACTGTGTTTGACGTGAGTGAATTCAAGACAAATTACCTAATACCATTTTTATTTATTTTTATTATGCCCCTTCTAGCACCTGCAATGGCCTTCCTATCCACATGTTGAAGACAATCTTTTGTACAACATACATCTGCTTCCAAAAATCGAATTTCTTTCTCTTCATCTATATTTGTTTGACATTTTGCAATTTTTGTTGTAGCCATAACTCGTTTATTCCTTTTATATGGCCTCTTTACATGCATATCAATTGAGTTTATATATTTTTCATTACAAATATTCCCATCCCATTTGTTTAAGCGATTTTTGTCTTCTATAACATCCCATAAAACCATTTCCTTGGTTGGCTCCTTGAACTTTTCCTTAACCCTTAATATCACAGCTTTGTCATCCACCAACTTATTTATTGGCCATCTAACCAAAAAATGTATAGAATTATCCCCAATTCTGCATATTTCACAATTTCCATCTATCTCTTCCAAAAAAACACCAAAGTCCATTTCTCCTAGTGTTTCACCTTCAACAATGCCATCCTCGCGGACATTAAATAACATTCCTTTGGCAATGCACATGATTTTTCCTATGCATTAATGTGTAAGAGAAACCTTTTACATATGAATTTAACCCTATCTTGGGGAATATTTATGGCATGATCATGACAATGAGGTTCCAAATTTGATTCTGGCCAAATCTCATAAGATTCCAATGCACCCCCTAGTCTATGCTCAAATCCTGTTGGATGTGGTAGAGCAACATCATGCTTTAAAAACTTCTCAATTTTAACCACTATGCATCCTCTCTTTACCATCTTTCCATGAACTTTATGCCCAAGCTCTATATTGAATATGGAGCCCTCACCAACCTTCACTCCATGTTGTAGAAGATCTACCTTTTCTCCAAAAGAAAATGTAGAAGAAACATTTTCACCTATAAACGAATGTAAATAAGGTTAGTATTTACTCAAAAAAAAGTATTATACTATCAATAATATTTCAACACATGCTTCAATATTTTGATTTACCTATGTTGTGACTCAAATCCCTGATCTTACATGGATGTATGTCCCCTTCATCAACATCCTCAATCAAATGTGGTTGAGTGACATCAATTATCAAAATTGCAACACAACATGCATTAACCCTTTCTCCGACATAATAAGTTCCAGACTCTGTAGATTCGACCCTTCCTAGCCCAACGACTTGATCATTAATAAGGAGATAAAAATAGTCCCCTTTTGATATATTTTCCATTGTAGCTTGTACCAATTCTGTAACAATAATTAAACCATAAATTGTAATTAAAAGGAACCATGTAAAGTGTGATTTTATATTTTCACAAAAACACACAACTTTCAAAAAGTAATATCGATGAAATAATTTAAAAAGTATGTTAGTCATATTGTATGTAATGAAACATTGTTCCCCACCATCTAATGCCTAGTACCAAACAGTAATTTACATGCAAATTACACAAAAAAACATATATGAAGACCATGCAATGAGAGATGTAGATAGTGTCATAGAATGACAAATATAAGCTCATATCAAACCACCAAGTTCCTATTTAACTTCAGAAATGAAACTTGTAGTCTTAATGCATGTGTATGAATAATGATCATAAGAAATTTGTAGAAGTTGAAGAACCAAAACATGGTCCATTGTAAAATCTAAGAAATTCCAAGATTGATGCTGCATAAGATGTCTAAAAGCGCCATGAAAAGGAGAAATTATTTTTTCACTTAGTGAGGATGTTTGATGTTTGAACTTGATAATCAAAAGCCAAACTAGAGGTTTTCTTCCAAATAAAAGTTTTGAAAGAAAAATATAAGCTCATATCAAACCACCAAGTTCCTATTTAAATTCAGAAATGACACTTGTAGTCTTAAAGCCTGTGTATGAATAATGATCATAAGAAATTTGTAGAAGTTGAAGAACCAAAACATGGTCCATTGTAAAATATAAGAAATTCCAAGATTGATGCTACATAAGATGTCTAAAATCCCCATGAAAAGGAGAAATTATATTCACTTAGAGAGGATGTTTGATGTTTGAACTTGATAATCAAAAGGAAAACTAGAGGTTTTCTTCCAAATAAAAGTTTTGGTACTGTAAATACTAGATAATTCTCATTTTTATTCTAAAAGAAAAGAAATTGAATTTAACAAATCTTTAGTTCCAATGTTAGCACTCCCTACCTATACACATTAAGGACATACTGTTGAGGATGGATACAAAGGGATGTTAACTTTAGGTCCTCGAAAAGTGTAGATTTGAGTTTTCCTAGATTTTTATGTTGATGAGGAAGAGTCTTATCTTCTGCATCCAAACATTAGTGAAATTGTTTTTGGAAGTTCATAACTATACAAAAAAATAGAGACAAAAACAATACATGTTAAAAAATTATGCTTGATACTTTAAAGTTGCATACATTTGCATTGGAAGAAAAAATTAGTATACCTCAATAATACATTTATTCATAAACTTCAAAATTATACAAAGATCGCATTATTATCCATGGATCAAATAATTATAATTGGACTTTTGTGTTTGTGCCAAAAGGAAAGCTATACCATTATCTTTCCTTCCAACTCAAGCACAAATGTAGTGCCAACAACAACATATATCTATATACAATTTTTTTGCACTATCATTGATCTCCATAAATTGTTCCAAATTAAATAAAAGGGCACATCAAAATCTATAACTCTAACCATTGTGATTATTGAGACAATGTCACCCCTAGAGCATTGGTTGCATAAGTGTAATGGTGTATAGAAGAAAGCTAGTAATCACTGGGTATCCTTCTTGCATAATCACAAATGCATTGCCAAGAATAATTTCAGAGCACTAACCTTGGTGAGGGTGAAATCTTGATAGTTTTCCTTTTGGAACAAGAACAAAGAAATCTAGTGCATTTTATAACTCCTAACACAAATAAAAGCACATTTCCAACAATAATGTTGCATTGCGAAAAAAATTCAAGGGATGCAAGATTTACTTCTATCACAAACACAAACACATTTTCAACAATAACATTGCAAGATGAAGGAAATTTAACACATTATAACCTTCCTTCTAGCATAACAACATACATATTTCTAATAACAACATTAAATTATGAAGGAAATATAATGTGTGCTAGCCTTCCTTCTATCACAAGTAGAACCACATTTCGAGCAACAACATTGCACCTTAAATGAAAGCTAACAATAAATATCATTCCTTCTACTACAAACATAAGCATATTGCTAGAAGCAACGTTACAGGGTCAAATAAATATAGCACATGCTAGATTCCCTTCTAGCACAAACACAAGCACATTGCCAACAACAATTTTGTAATGCGTTTGAAATCCACCACATGCTAAATCTGCTTCTAGCGTAAATAGAAGCATGTTACTCACAAAAACATTGCAAAGTAAAAGAAACCTTACACATTCTAGAGTTTCTTCTAGCACAAAAAAAATCACATTGCCAAAAACAACATTGCAGGGTGGAAGATATATAACCTATGCTTCAATTACTTCTAGCACATTTCCAACAATAACATTGTAGTGAAAACGAAATCCAATGCATGATAGAATTCCTTCTAGCACAAGCACAAGTACATTTCCAACAATATTGCATTGCAAAAGAAATACAATGCAGGTTATATTTCATTCTAGCACAAATACAAGCAGGTTGCCAACAACAATATTGCATTGCGAAACAAATCTATTGCATACTAGATTTTATTCTAGTACAAACATAAGCGCGTTTCTAACACCAATATTACATTGCAAAAAAAATTAGGTGCATGCTAGAATTCCTCCCACATTACACAAACATAATGTCAACATCAATATTGTAGGGTAAATGAAATCTAAATCATGCTAGATTTTCTTCTATCACAAACATAAGCATATTTCCAATCACAATATTGCAAGGTGAATTAGATCTAACATGCTATTTGTACTTTTATCTCAAACACAAACATGTCACCAATAACAACATTGCAAGGTGAATGAAATCTAACACATGCTAGATTTCATTCTCTCCCAAACAAAAGCACATAACAATATTGTAGGGTGAAAGAAACATATCACATATTAGATTTTCTTCTAGAACAAACAAGCATATTGTCAAAAATACCTTATGCAAGACAAAAGAAATCTGGTGTGGTAGATTTCCTTCTAGCACAAACACAAACACATAACATTGTAGGGCTTAAGAATCTAGGACATGCCAGATTTTGTTATAGCATGAACACAAACATATTACCAACAACTTTCTAGGGCATAGTAAATCTAGCACATGCTAGATTTCCTTTTAGCACAATAAAAAACACATTGCCAATAACATCATTGTGGTGAAGGAAATATGGCGCATACTAGATTTCCTTCTCGCACAAATAATTGAATTGCCAACAAACACTGTTACCGATGAAATAGGTAACCGCACTGTTACCTAGTTTTTTTTGGTAGTATAAAACGCACCCGATTTTGAAAAGTGGTGATGCAGAATCACCCCCTTTTTTTTTGTGCACATTTTTGACACTCTAATATTTTTATTTATGAAGTATGAATATTTTTTTTAAAATGTTAGTGATTTTTATGCTAATTGTGAAATGTATTGATGCAACATCAACTTTGTTTTTTTAGAGCGGTGAATTTCATGCTAATTTTGAAACGTATTGATGCAACATCAACCTTTTTTTTTTAGAGTGGTGATTTTCATGTTGGTAATAAAACACAAAACTTAGATAAAAAAATATATATATAAAAACAATACAAAAACCAATAAAAATGTAAAAAAACACAAAATTAACTCGTAAAAATAAAAAATTTAAACAAAAATAAATAAATAAATAAAAATATTCGAAAATTATATCAAAAGAAATGACAAAATTTGAAAAAAACACATAATTTAAAGAAAAAAACAAAAATTTAAAAAAAAAACATCAAAAACATTTTTTTCTAAGTTATTAAAAAAAACCCATATAATTAAAAAAAAATTTAAATAAAAAATTTAAAAATAATTTAAATTACAAAATTAAAATTTAGATTAAAAAAACAAAATACAAAAAAGAAAAAAATAAATTTAAAAATTTTAATAAAAAATAATAATAATAATAAGAAAAAAAAATACAAATTTTAAAATTAACAAAAATAACAAAATTTAAAATTGAAAAAAAAAAAAAAAAAAAAACTATCATTAAAAAACAAAAAAATGAAAAAAACCAAGTGCAAATAATTAAAAAACAAATATCCATAAATTTACTATTTTTTTTTAAATGAAACAATTTATAAATTTTAAAAATGAAAAAAAACTAAATAAACTAAAAGATTAAAAAAAAATTAATTAAATTAAAATTTAATGAATAAATTTTAAATTTTAAAAAATAATTAATCTAAAATATTAAATTTAAAAACAAAATTAAAAAAAAAAACAAAAAAATTTAAAACAAATTAAATTTAAAATAAAAATTTTAATTAAAAAAAAATAATTTTAAATTTTTTGAATTAAAAAAAATAAAAATCAGTTAAAAATCAAATTAAAAAAATATTAAAAATTAAAAAAAAATAAAAAATAAAAGAATTTTTTGATCGTGGTGGCGCCGCGAATCGGCCTCCCACCCAGGTGGCAGCGGAGGCCAGCCGCTTGGCAGGCGAGGAGGTTGCATGTAGCCCCCCGCCCGCCCAGCCGCCGGCCTCCGCCGCCACCTTGGCAGCAGGCCAATTCCGAGAATCGCCCTCCTGTGGCGGGTGGCCGATTCCGGGAATCGCCCTCCTGCGGCGGGAGGCCGATTCCAGGAATCGCCCTCCTGCCGTGGGAGGGCGATTCCCAAAATCGACCTCTCGCCCAGGTGGCGGCGAAGGCTGGCCGCTGGGCGGGTGGGGGTCTGCATGCAACCTCCCCGCCCGCCCAGCGGCCGGCCTCCGTCGCCACCTCGATCAAAAAATTCTGTTTTTTTTAAATTTTTTTTTAAATTTTTAATATATATTTTTTAAATTTGACTTTTTTTTTAATTTAATTTTTATATTTGAAATTTAATTTGTTTTTTTTTTTTTTTTAATTTTTTTTTTTTTTTTAATTTTTTTTTTTTAAATTTTATTCGTTTTTTTGCTTTTAATTTTTTTTTCTAAATTTTGTTAATAATTTTTATTAAATTTTGTATTTTTATTTTTTAATTGATTTTTTTTTATTATTAAATTTTATGTTTAGTTTTTTCATTTAATTTTTTAAAATTTAATAAATTTTGTATTTTTTTTTAAGTTATTTGAATTTAATATATATATATATATATATATATATATATATATATATATATTTTTTTTTTTTTAATTAAATAATTTTTTATTTTATTTTATTTTATTTTATTTATTTCAATTAAAATTGTATATTTAAAATTAGATTTTTTTTTTTTTAATTAAACTTAATATTTTCAAATTAATTTGTTTTTTATTTTATTTTTTATTCAATAATTTTTTTTTTAATTTTTAATTTTTAATTAATTTTTAAAGTTTTTTAACTTTTTATTTTAACAATGTTTTTTTTTCTTTATATTTAAAATTTATTTTTTATTTCAAAATTTATTTATTTATTCATTTATTTATTAAATTTGTTATTTTAATATTAACATTTTTTTTTTTAATTTAATAAAATCTAATATATATATTTTTAATATCTATCTATCTATCTATCTATCTATCTATCTATCTATCTATCTATCATATCTATATATATATATATATATATATATATATATATATATATATATATATATATATATATATATATATATATATATATATATATATATATATATATATATATATCTATATATATATATATATATTTATTTTTATTATTTAAATTTAATTTATTTTTTAAAATTTATTTGTTTTTTAATATATATTTTTTTAAATTTAATATTTTTATTGTATTTTATTTTTCATTTTTTATTTTTAATTAATTTTTCAGTTTTTTACTTTTAATTTAAATAATGTATTTTTTTTAATTTAATATATATATATATATTGAAATTTTAATCTTTAAATTTCTTTCTTTCTTTTTTCTTAAATTTTAGGTTTTTTTAATGCTTGAATTAAAATTCTTATTTTGTTTTTATTTTTATTTTTTTATTCCTATATATTTTTAAATTTTAAGCTTTAAAATGTTTTTATTTTTTAAATTTATTTTTTTCTTAAATTTTAGGTTTTTTCTAATGTTTGAATTTTAAAAATTAACGAATGTTATTTCTATTTTTAAAAATGTCAAAAATATGACATTTTTTTTTTGTTATTCCAGCATCAACTGGTTTGTTTTTTAGGGTGTTTTTTCAATCCTTTTTTCAAGAAACAATTTTTTTTTTAGCATAATTTTATAAAATGTTGAAATTTGACCTTAAAAAAAAACCAAGTGCGTTCTGGAATACACTTTTTTTGTTTTTGGGGTGTTTTTTCATGTTTTTTGAGTCTTTTTGGGCTAGAGTTCCCGTTTTGAGGTCAGGTTACCTATTTGATCGGTAACAGTGTTCAAATGGAATGGAACATCAAATGCTGAACAACGAAGCATAACAAGATAAGTAATTCGAGGATTAAGACTCTTGTTAAATTAGGAAGGAACGACAATGCAATCCATTATAATAAAACGATATAAACTATTAAACACGGAATTAAGATAGAACCAATATCGCCAGTGAATCCAAGAGATGTTCTAAATAAGGCAATATCTTTTGTCTCAATTAACCCACGCTGTAAGAAATAAGATTCAGATCATACAATAATGAAATAACTCATAAACAAAGCGCGTAATACATAAAGATAGTAAAATGACAAACAACTAATGAAATAAACTCACACTAACATGTGTGTAACAAATCGATCACATGCTGCAGGAATTGGAAATATAACACAAAGGAGCAGTTCACGCTGCCAGGGGTCGGGCCCTTAACCACCCGGCGAGGGGCACTCAGCTACTTCGGACGATGCGAACGGAACAACAACCCCAATTAATCATTAAGGCGGAAAGCGACATTACAATGGAATCGTTAACAATATGACTTTTGATTAAGTTTACAATTCAAAAAAGCAACAACTATGATCCGTCCATCCCCTCTCTTTTACAAACGTCTCCTTTTATAATCGGAGGAGAAATTAAATAGTAAATAGGATCTCTCATAACAAAATTTGTCCCCAACAATTGATCAACAAGAAAATATGTTCCAACAATCTTTCAACAAGAGAAAGGCAAATTTGGCTTTTGCGGTGAGATTTTGGAGGACGGCCGCAACTGACAAATATGGAGTTATTAATACTCAAAAGACCACTGTGTTCTCTCAATAAAAGCAGAATTTGGGCAAACGGGTCCGTATTTAGTTAATTGGGTATTTTGGACAAAACACATATTGCAGATTTTCAGTTCTTCATTTGCACATAATCTCAAGTACCAAAACGGTCACTTCTTATTCCGGCGGTTACGAGTTGGAATATTTGATGATGATTTGGAGATCAAATCTTCAATACGGCAAATATTTTGG
Organism: Pinus albicaulis; assembly: GCA_034641835.2. Classification (NCBI taxonomy): domain Eukaryota; kingdom Viridiplantae; phylum Streptophyta; class Pinopsida; order Pinales; family Pinaceae; genus Pinus; species Pinus albicaulis. The sequence goes on along the minus strand of CM076574.1, from coordinate 26,535,769 downwards.
AGAATAAAATGGTGAGTGATATTACAAAATATATTAATAAACCATCATTGATAAAATTATGCATAGTAATCATCAATTTGTTAAAATAAAGGAGAAGAAATAATATTCATCCATAGGAGAATAAATCATTATAAGATGGATTTATATGATAAATTATAATAAATGACATGATAAAGAAGAGTAAAAATGGATGAAATAAGTGTTAAAAAGTGGTCATATTCACGACCCAACATTGCCAACAACAACAATACATGGAAAATGATATATAGAACAGCATACATCACAAGCAAAAGCACATTTTCAATCACAACATCACCAAGTCAAAATAATTTAATGCATGTTAGCTTTACATGTAGCACAAATACAAGCATACTACCAACAACATTAAGCCAAAAGAAACCTAGTGCATGCTATATTTACTTCTAACACAAACACAAGCACATTGCCAGGTAGAGAAGGAAATCTGTACGTGCTGAATTTCATACATAATAACTTATCAAATTGACAACAATATTGTAGAGCAAAAGAAATCTAGCACAACTTCTGTAAGCCCAAACACAAGCACATTTCCAATAACATTTGCCAAGGTGAGAAATCTAACACACTGCTAGATTTCATTCTATCGTAAACAAAAAAATAGACAACAACAATATTGCGAGCAAAAGAAATCTAACATGTGTTAGATTTACGCAAAGCACAAACACAATCTTACAACAACATTGTGGAGTGAAAGAAATCTAGCATATTGGTTGCTTAACATAAACAAAAGCATATTGCCAACAACAACATTGTGGAAAAATGTGTCTAGAACCTTCTATCACAAACTGAGCATTTCCAATAACAATACTCTACATGAGAGTAGAAATTTAATCCATGTTAACTTTACATCTAGCACAAATACAAACATACTACCAACAACGACATTTCATGTAAAGAAACCTAGTGCATGCTATGTTCCTTACAACATAAACGGAAGCACATTGCCAAGGTGAAGGAAGTTAACATGTGTGCTAGTTACGCATATGCAAACACAGAAAAAGCACACAACAACGTTGTGAGGTAAGAAAGAAATCTAGCGTGTTAGATTTTCTTCCATAATCTTTTCCTTAGGCATACACTAGGTATAAAATTTGAGATTCCTAGATACAAAGGAAAAAATTGGGTGTTAAGATTACAAATTGAAGTGTTGGAGGGTAATATTATTTCAGCCAAAGAAGAACAAAGAGGAGAAAATCACTGGGTGTAGAATGACAAAGTTGACACATATTTGTGAGGTACGCAGGCACGGATACCATAGAGATAGGTAATTCAAAACTACACACACATAGATAAATGGTTATAAATAGAGGTAAAGAGATATTGAAAGCCCATGAGCAAATGTTACCACAAAGAGAGTGATGCAATGGAGAATGATCAACCTGGAATGCTGAGCTAACAGGCATATACGATAGGCTCTATATGATGCTAAAGGCAATGGCCACTACTACAAAGTCATGGCTCCAATACCACTATTGGAGCTCACGAGAATGCAAGAGATATTTAGGATAAACATGAGATTGCATAATATTAACCATATATACATATAAAGAAGACAATTACATGTGACATTGGATTATCCTTCCAGGTCCCTTGCGATTGATTCAAAGTGATGGTTCCTTGTTCCTCCACACCAACCCTAACAGTTAGGTGTGTCCAAAAAATATAAATTAATAAATAAACAAACCAAATAAAAGATAATTAACTACATATGTACATAATCCTTTGAATTCAATAAATCGATAATTTTATCATTTATCTCTTGAAAATTTATGGACTGTAGGAACATTCATTTTGTTTCCCAGGTAGATACGGTTATCTTTAGTGATAGGAAGTGTGAAGGATGAGTTCCCATGATAAATATTAATCTAATAGCTATTTTCATCTTGTTAAATAATTTTAGTGTGGTCTTGACCATTGGATTTCCTCCATACACAAAAAATAACGACATGATTGTTGATATATTATGAAGAAAAGGAGGTTTACTTCTCCCAATGAATTCATACTAGTTGATTTCTTACAAGGGTGGTATAAAGTTTCATACCATTGATAGTCTAGATGTTCCTCTAATGTCTTGACATTGATTCTTATAAACAATGAATAAGCTTTTTTGGGTTGATCTCTAAAAATAAGCTTTTATTCGTTGTTTTATGTGCATATAATTTCTTTTTAAAAGTCTTTATCACGTTGATGATCCTTGAAATTGTAATCTAAACACCCATTTTTTCCCTTTGTATCTAGGAATCTCAAAGTCTACACCTAGTCATACCTAAGAAAGATTGTGGAACAAAGTCTACCTGAGTGTACTCTCTTTGTCAATTCAATGGAACAAAGCAAAATTGTACGCTTTGCATGGCTCAAAATATGGATTGAAATAAAATTTTGGATCGGAAGTATTCTATGGAACAAAATAAATTTCAGCTTTGCATGGCTCGGGGGCGGTTAGAGTAAAAATTTGGATCGGATGTTGGCTTAACTTGGTTGTTTAGTTTTCTTTGTTGCCAATTTTTTTCATCGTTGAGAATGCATCCACCAAAATAGACCATAGTAGCAAGTGTACTTCGTACCATAGTAACAAACTCACTTGTTTAATTTAGACTGCGTCTCAAACTTTGCACGACTCAAAAAATGACTTGTTTTAACTTGTGTGTAAGAGCCAAACTTGCTTTACGTAGTCTAACTCATTAGCGATGAAATTTCACTTGCAAGCACTTGTTACTAGTTAGCTTGAATGCGGTGGCAAGTAAGTGCTAAGTTATTTTTGAATTTTTCGGTGAGATTGACTCACGAGTCGATGAACTACAAGTTTGGTTCATGCCATTATAAAAATCAAACGAGAAAATACCCATTACGATCGATTTTGGCGGAGATCTTTTGTAGGTTGTCTTTCTTGCTTTCGAGTGACTTGTAAACCTATGAAGAGGAGCGAGGCAAGCAATTTTCGAAAAACGAGAAGAAAATAGTGGCATATTCACAATTTACCACAAAGATTTACCATGGAAACCCAAAATAGTGAAAACCCGAGATAAACGGCCCAACATAGCAGCAGCTGGGAAAAGGTACCTTACTAGAAGAGCACTAGACACTTAGAGGAGAATTTGATGTACGAGTTCGGGACCATGCGATATGATGTACATGGTGTATGCATGGTATTGGTTTGCTCCATGATGGACGATTCACATGTAAGGGTAGCTTTGCTCTTGATTTGTTAGACCTCAACTCCATTCTTAAGTGGCTTTATTCTTTGGAGCATTTGAGACCTTGTGACAACATGTTTCTTCTGTGGCTTGTGACCTTGTGACAACATATCAGGTTATTATATGCTTGAGCCCAAGTTCGGTGGGTAGTGAGCCAAAGTATTTGTGGCTTGATCTGATGCAGCAAGTATATATATCGAGAGATCGGTAGAGACTAGACAGAATCTTATGACGATTGATCAGAATTCGTAGCATAGATCCAAATGCGCGGTATTGTTCTAAGTTTGTTGTATTGTTCGAGATCTATACCATCTATCCCGAGGGTATGTCGAGAGGTACGAAACCAATATTTATCTACGTCTGAATTGATATCATCATATCTGATCCAATATCTATTCTTTGTTGGTCAGAGCTTACAATCTTGTTTCCTTGTGGCATGATGAGAGGATCAACCTTTCCTTGGTGATCTTTGTTGGACATTCGATTGTGAATACTTAGCACTTGTGGAAACCTTCATGGGTCGGTAAAGTCCTTGTCTTGATGTATTGTTGAAGAATCAATTGAAATGCTTAAATAACAATGTACTCGACTTTAAAATTTTCATATTCATGCTATATTGTTTTTGTGTAAGAAATCATGCAACCACGGATAAGACAACCTGAATAATTCTTTTGCACCACCTACACACGACAATGATCTAAACGATTACGTCTTCAATGCGGAAAGTGGATAAAAATGTCGGCCATTCAAAAATTTTCCTCACCATGTTTCTCTCAAGAAGAAACCCACCTTGTCTTGTGACCCGTTCCTGGGCTTTGATGCCATCTCCGGTACCTAACATTTTTCACTTTCTAATGCCCATACACTTTTGTAAATTTGTGTAGGTGTTTCTATGCTTAGTGCAAATTGCTTTTATTACAACAATCACATAAAAAGTTAAGTAAAATGCTGATAGAACATACCGGTGGATCTATAGAAGCCAAAGCAAAAACGAGAAGAATGTGTTGGTGCGTTACGGCGGTCGACGGGATACTTCAACTTGACAAAGTCTTCTTGGTCGGCCAACTCGGGGGGAATGTGTCACAACGGTCCTCAAATCAGTCACCCGATCCGCTCCAAAAGTCAACGGAAAATTCAACGCACGGTCCCGGAAAAGTGAATACAATGCGGTAGCAATAAAGTCAACGCGACTCCAACTTCATTCAACCTTTTGACCTCGATTTTTGTGCCAATGAGTACGATACGCCTTCAAAATCGAACTCTCCTGAAATTTCAGCCAATTCGGACCATGCGTTGACCAAAGTCAGCATTGGCCAAACTTTCCTAGAAACCTAAGCTGAGAAATTTCATCCTTTTAGCTTGACAACTTCGTCCTTTTCCCACGTGAGAGCGCTACTCAGGTGTAAGCTGTCCAATTAGAGGAGGAGATGTGTGATGAGTGAGTGAGTGAAAACGCTCTCCAACGTTGACTATATATATATCCATCGTTGAGGTGTGTGATACTATTTGAGGTGTAAAACCTTAGGGGCTGGCTTTGTACATATTTGAAGTTATTAAAAATAAATTCAAAATAAATGTTCCGCTCATCGGATTAGAGATCAATTTTATATCGATATTACACCTCTCCGAAGAGAACCCAATAAAAATATTGGTATCTTCATACGAGCATCACAACTGTGGAGTTTGGACCTAGTTTGGCCAGTTTTAACCTCCCTCTCAACTGAGAACTCCATCCCTATGCAAACAAACATCATGCATCATCCCGTAGCTTTCTTTGTTGGCCTCTTTATTTCACAATAGAAGTGGGTCAGTCACAAATACATCATCCACGATAGATTTGGAGGATGGCCGCAACGACGAATATGAGAAAATCGTGCTCAAAGAACCTGCGTTTCTCTCAATACAAGCCGAATTTGGGCAAACCGTTCTACAAATAAAGTTAATTGGGCCGGTCTGGACAAAACCCATATTGCTGGATTTTCCAGATTCTTCTTCATTGCTGCAAAATCTCAACTGCAAAACAGTCACTTATTATTCCAACATGAGTTTATGAGTTGGAATATTTGATGATGATTTGGAGATCAAATCTTCAATCACGGCAAATATTTGGAGGCTAAAATGGTGAGTGATATTACAAAATATATTAATAAACCATCATTGATAAAATTATGCATAGTAATCATCAATTTATTAAAAATAAAGGAGAAGAAATAATATTAATCCATAAGAGCATAAATCATTATAAGATGGATTTATATGATAAATTATAATAAATGACATGATAAGAAAGAGTAAAAATGGATGAAATAAGTGTTAAAAAGTGGTCATATTCCGACCCAACATTTCCAACAACAAAAATACATGGAAAATGATATATAGAACTAACTATATCACAGACAAAAGCACATTTTCAATCACACATAAAGGTAAAAGAAATTTATTAAATATTATTTTACATGTAGCACAAATACAAACATACTACCAACAACAACATTTCATGCCAAAATAAACCTAGTGCATGCTATGTTGCTTCTAACACAAACACAAGCACATTGCCAAGGTGAAGGAAATCTAACACGTGCTAGATTTCCTTCTACAATAAACATCCAAATTGACAACAATATTGTAGAGCAAAAGAAATCTAGCACAACTTCTAGCCCAAACACAAGCACACATTTCCAATAACATTGCCAAGGTGAAGGAAATCTAACACTGCTAGATTTCATTCTATCGTAAACAAAAAAATAGACAACAACAATATTGCGAGCAAAAGAAATCTAACATGTGTTAGATTTACGCAAAAGCACAAACACAATCACACAACAACATTGTAGGGTGAAAGAAATCTAGCATGTTAGATTTGCTTCCAACATAAACAAAAGCATATTTCCAACAACAACATTGCATGGAAAAATGTATCTAGAACAACTTCTATCACAAAACACAAGCACATTTCCAATAACAACATCGCAAGGTAAAGAATTTAATCCATGTTAACTTTACATGTAGCACAAATACAAACATACTACCAACAACGACATTTCATGCCAAAGAAAACTACTTGCATACTATATTTCCTTACAACATAAGCAAAGCATTGCCAAGGTGAAGGAAATTTAACATGTGCTAGATTTAAATAACACAAACACGAGCACACAACAACGTTGTGGGGTGAAGAAATATAGCGTGTTAGATTTTCTTCCATAATCTTTTCCTTAGGCATACACTGGGTGTAGAATTTGAATTCCTAGATACAAAGGAAAAAAATTGGGTGTTAAGATTACAATTGAAGTGTTGGAGGAGTAATATTATTTTCAGCCAAAGAAGAGACAAGGAGAAAATCTGCTGGGTTGTGAGATGACAAAGTTGACACATGTTGTGGAGTCACATGGGCACGGATACCATAGGAATGGGTAATTCAAAACTATGCACACATAGATAGATGGTTGCAAATAGAGGTAGGGGAATGTTGGAAGGCCCACTTGAAACAAATGTTACCACAAAGAGGTGATGCAATGGAGAATGATCAACATGGAATGCTAGACCTAACAAGGCATATACGGTAGGCTCTATATGATGCTAAAGGCAATAGCCACTACTACAAAGTCATGGCTCCAATGCCACTATTGGGCTCACGAGAATGCAAGAGATATTTAGGATGACTTGTGAAGTTGCATAATATTAACCATATGTACATATAAAGAAAATTACATGTGACATTTGAATTATCCTTCCCGGTCCTTACGATTGATTCTAAGCAGTGATAGTTCATGTTCCTCCACTGCTTGAGATTAGGTGTCCAAAAAATATAAATAAATAAATAAACAAACCAAATAAAAGATAATTAACTACATATGTACATAATCAACCTGAATTCAATAAATCGATTTTTTATCTTTGTTTTATCTCTTGAAATTTTCTAGTTGTAGGAAAATTCATTTGTTTCCATGATGGGTGATTTATCTTTAGTGATAAGGAGTATGAAGGATGAAGTTCCCATGATAAATATTAATCTAATGGCTATTTCCCATCTTGTTAAATAATTTTCGTTTGGTCTTGACCAGCCAGTTCCTCCACATACACAAAGAACACGACATGATTGTTGATATATTATGAAAGGAGGGTTTACTTCTCCCAATGAATTCATGCTAGTTGATTTCTTACAAAGGGTGGTATAAAGTTCATACATTTGATAGTCTAGATGTTCCTCTAATGTCTTGACATTGATTCTTCTCAAACAATGAAAGAAACTTTTTTTGGGTTGATCTCTAAATAACATTTTATTCGTTGTTTTATGTACATATAATTTCTTTTTAAAGGTCTTTATCACATTGGTGATCCAACACTTAAATTGTAATCTAAACACCCATTTTCCCTTTGTATCTAGGAATCTCAAAGTCTACACCTAGTGCATGCCTAAGGAAAAGATTATGGAACAAAGTCTACACTAATGTACTCTTGTCAATTCAATGGAACAAAGCAAATTGCTCTGCTTTGCATGGCTCAAAAGATGGTTAGAATAAGGTGGATCGGAGTATTTTATGGAACAAAACAAATTTCCAACTTTGTAGCTCGGAAAATGCAGTTAGGTAAGATGGATCGGATGTTGGCTTCTGCTTGGTTGTTTAGTTCTTTGCGACAATTTTTCATGCGTTGAGAATGCATCCACCAAAATAGACCATAGTAGCAAGTGTGTTCTGACCATAGTAACAAAGCTCACTTGTTTAATTTGGACTCTCTCAAACTTTGCCATGACTCGAAAAAATGACTTGTTTTAACTTGTGTGTGAGCCAAACTTGCTTTACCTTGAGTCTAACTCATTAGCGATCATTCCTTGCAAGCACTTGTTACTGGTTAGCTTGAATGTTTGTTGTGAGTAAGTGCTAAGTTATTTTTTTAATTGTTAGGTAAGTTGACTCACGGGTCAATGAACTACAAGTTTGGTTCATACCATTTATAAAAATCAAACGAAATACCCGTACGATCAGTTTTGGCGGGGATCTTTTGCGGGTTGTCTTTCTTGTTTTTTTTTCCGGTCGACTTGTAAACCTAGAAAGAGGAGCGGAGAGCGAAAATTTTTCGAAAAACGAGAAATAAAACGGTGGCATATTCACAATTTACACAAGATTTACCATAGAAACCCAAAATGGTAAAAACCGGCTAAACAACCAACACACTTGCTTGGCTAGGAAAAGTACCTACCTAGAAGGAGCACTAGATCAAAATCTGGGGAGTGGGGAGTGGGGAGTGGGGAGGTCCGGGGAGGCCGGAAAGCAAGGGGAAATGGCGGGGAAACCCCAGCTCCAAAAAAAAAAAAAAAAAAAAAAAAAAAAAAAAAAAAAAATAGGACACAGAGCTAAAATAAAATAAAATAAAAATAAAAAAAAAAAAAAAAAAAAAAAAAAAAAAAAAAAAAAAAAAAAAAAAAAAAAAAAAAATTTCCGGCAAAAATCTTGTGCCCCGTTTCAATTGCCGGAAATGGGTATTTTAACCGTTTTCCGCACATTTGCCGTGAGAAACGCTTTTCGCGTTTTTCGTGCGCCGCTGCTCGGAAACTGTGCGGGCCAATGCTGCGTACATTCTTCCAAGTTAGAAATACTGTTGGCGACACGATGCCGAACATAACTTGCGCGAGGCGTATTTCTTGTGTGGTATATGATCAATCATCCCGCCGCAAACTTCCGAAGGCATGATCGCCTGCAAAACGGCAGCGGCAATAAAGAGAAAACTTGCAGTCGGGGCGTTCTTAGGACCAAACGGCATAACGTGGTATGCGAATGATCCCCACTCGGTCGTAGATATCGTCTTTGCTTTGTCTTCCTCGGCGATGCGCACCGGTGGTAGCCGAAAACCCATCGGTGAAGGAATAGCTTCGTTTCCCGCGACATGATCTAGAACTTCATCAACGAAGGGAGTGGGAAACGGGTCGTGGATACAAGCATTATTCAAGCTCTAGGTAGTCTACACGGACCGAATCTCCGCTTTGTCCTTCTTGTTGCGGATGACAATGGGGCTTGCCACTCGGTTTCTTCTACGGAAAGATGAGACACAAGCCCGACATCTTGTCAATCTCCATCTTAACTTTCTCTTTGATACGTGGATTCAGGCGGGCGGGTCGGTGCTTCACGGCCACCGGCTTCGGTTTCGGTGTGATGCGCATCTCGCCCAAGTCGCCCCAGTCCCCTTCGGTGCGGCGGTAGTAGTCGTCTTCGTACTCCCGAAGGAGGCTGAAAATTTCTCTTGTCGTCTCCTCGTCCCGATCGTCTCCCCCGTTGCGAGCTTGGGTTCTCGTCGTTCCAATGTTCGACTATTTTGTATTTAGGAAATTTAACGAAATGGACTCATACATCGTCGGCTCGTCGCGGATGCTCGCTGCGCCCTCCTTTCGTCGAAATAGAGATGCCTAAGGTCCTCCAAACTATCATCCTCCGGATCGAGTACGGTCGTTGGCAAACCAATTCGCGTGTGACCGGAGCGTGACGCCACTTCGGGCCCTCATCGGCTCGGGATGGCAGAAAAATAGAACCTCCTTGATGGCTTGTGGGGCACGAGATTCTGCGCCATCTCCCCGCCGAGCCGAAGCTGCGGGCCAGACTTTTCCGCATTTGCTTGCCGGGAGCGCGTTCCCGTTCCGCTCTTCCTCCGGGGTACCGGGCACCGGGGTGTACCCGGTGGACAAACACGTGGACCCACAACTCCTCGGGGGTGCGACGCTGCGCCTTTGTTCCTCGCACGCCCGCAAATGCGTCGCGGGTCGGAAGCTGCGTGATGTTTAAGTGTAATGCGGGGCCCTTCATCCTCTTTGACGTGCCGCGAGCCTCGCGCACGCTCCCCGCCATAGCAGTGTTGCGGTGATTGTTCCCTCATCGTCACGATCTTGACTTCAAGGCCACATCCAAAAGTGGTATCAAGCTTTCCTGCGGGACCGGTCTTCCACCTTGGCAATAAAAAGTATTCACTTGCTTGCATGTTTGATAATGTGGGGTATCCGCGGATCTCGGTCTCTTGCCGGACTTCGAGCAATGGAGCACACCTCGCGTGGTGGTCTCATACCACTCCTTCTTGCCGGTCTTCCATAGCTGGGATCGAGCTCCGAGCTACGCACACTCGCCAGGCGAAGTAGAGGCTTTGTTGCGGTCGGGGTTAATATAATCGTCCGCCTCTGCGGTCATCGGTAGAGATAGTGTCTGTCTGACATCCTCCGTGTCACCGGTCTTGTATGTTACGGTCCACGATGCGGGTCGAGAGGTTTGAGTAGCCCGTACCTCCCCATCCTCGAAAATCATCGGCTCCTTCTTAAGGTTGATGGCATAATTCTCAAAAGCCCAATCAATGCCGAGTAAAGCGGGATAGGGATCATATCGCCATGATATCGATAACCTCAAAATCGACGTATGTCTTCACGCCCGCAACGTCGACCTCGACTCCTTCTAGTCGGCCGATTGGCAAAATGCGATGCTGGTTCGCCATCCTGAGTTGGATTGGGGAATAGGCGAGCCATGGCTTTCCAAACCTCCCATGTCTTTCGTGGCAATATATTGACGTCGGACCCAAGTCCAACATGGTGTCGCTGATTTGGAGCACAGAGCTGGTAAACGGAAATTCTTTACTTGTTCGTTGCTTGTTCCGCTTCGACCGTTGCACGTATTGGGGGACGTATTGAGGGCTAGCGTCCGCGGGTCTCTGGGTTGCGCGCCCCTGGGCGCTCCATCCAAAGTATGCTTGGTCGCGCGGCACGGCGGTGTCAACGATCGAGGAATAGCCGGGCCAATCCTCGACCCCCGATGCTCTGCAACATTCTTCACACCGGATTCCACCCGCACAGACTCCTCCAACCCTCCTCATTCCGCAGGCGGGCGAATGCCTCAGCACTTCCTCCGAAAATACTTCTTCTCGACTTCGGGGGCGGGATCAACTTCTTTGGGGATGTCGGCAAACCCTGCGTCTTTGGCTCCTTCTCATGGGCATCTCTGCTTAGTGTTGCTCCCGCCCCTTGTTACTATCGCAACGTGCACGTATGGAGTTGCATTTTCATGATTACGAGTTTATCGGTCGCGCCCCTACTGCCTCGCAACTCTTCACTTCTTGATGAGTTCGAGACCGGGTCCTGCGCGGCGTGGCGTTGACCGACGCGGGAACACCGAGGTAGGCGCGGAAGGGGAAATTCTCGAGCCACATGACCCTCACAGTCATGGTTGTGGCATTTTACAAGACCGCGTCCTTTGTTCGGCCTCCCCGCGTGCCGCACACTCTTCCTTGGAGCCTCGTTCACCCTGTCGAGGGGCAGTCAATCGATCCGCAAGTGCGTCAAGCGCCTGCACGCCATTGTTGTGGGTCGTAGACACACGAGAATTCGCCGATATACATTATTCGGGACCGTGGAGTACTTGCATGTCCCGGGCACATCAGGAAGGGTGCCTATCGTCCGGCAAATCTCACGATGCCTAAAATGATGAGAGGACTTCGATTTTGCGGTTTGAACGCGCGGCTGTTACGGCTGGTAGACTCCCGCGGGTTCATCCCCGCACCACCCCTGGTGGTGGACCTCCTGTGTCCGTGCTGCGGCGGGGTCCTACTCTGCGCCGCAATCGAGGACATTCGGTTGCGACGTGGCCTGCGACCGGACAATGTGTACACCAGAAGCTTGTTTGGTCGCGGCGGCTCATAATTTGAAGTTCCGCCAGGCTTTCGGTCAAGGCCCAGCGATACGCGTGTTGCAACCCTACCAAAAAGGGTCTTGCGGGCCTACATTTCACCGGGGGTAGCACCTTACTTGCTTCAATCTTCATGGCTTGCTCCAAAGCGTCAGGATTATCAATCTTCTTTGAGTGAGAGGGGGTTCGTGTCGAGGGGAGCGAGGCAGCACGTCGAACCGGTCCTGCGGTGGTTTCGATCGATCGGGTAGCTCGGTTCCCGGTCGCGTCCTTGAATCGCCGCATCAACTCCCACGCGGTCTCACCTTCCTTCTTACCCAATTTCCCATGACTTAGGCAGGCCTATTTGGTCTGTGCCGAGGCACTGGTCCGCGGACAAAATCCCGCTTCCGTACGCAATTACGGGTTAGGAGTGCACCTCGGACCACTTGATGAACCAACGCGAGCTCTCTCTACGAGTGTAGTTTGAAACTCTATTAACTTCCATCCGGCGTACGCCGGGCCTCGGTTGGCTTCGCACGAGATACCGGTGTTCTACGTCGTCGTTGCCCCGGCCGGAGGGCTACCGGGTGCGGGTGAGCCGGTCCGGCCATGTGTACTTGCGGAGAATTAACCGGATAAAACCTACGGTCGGTTGTGTAATGGTCCATCCGGGAAAAATACTACTACCGATAACGTTCTTGCTATTGGAACGTTACCCGACGCATTTGAACTACTATGGTGACTTAATGCTTGTGGCCCGAATAAAAATATTTCTTAAAGGTTGATAAGGGGGGGGGGAAGGTCGGGATCCACGGCCATGCGAAGCGGGACGTAGGGTTGCAGAGGGGTAGGTGTCGTCTGATCACGGAACATCTCTTGCATCACGCCGTGCCATTCGTCTCGGAACTTTCTTCGGGCTACATCTTTCCATTATCTTCGCTAGTCGTTACTTCTCTTTCTCGCGTCGCTGGGCTCCCATGCACCTTGTACGTCGCTTCGTCCGTCTCTGTCCGGGTATCCAAACCCATGGGTCTTGTCTTGGGGCGCCTCCTTCTGATTTTCCTCTTGATCTCCCTTCTCTTCAAATCTCTCATTACCCTTCTTCGCCACCTATCGGCGGTGTGCCCGCCGATGCGCACGGCCCGGCTCACGCTTGCATGCGGCCTCAACGTCCATCCCCGCTCCCCACTCTTCTGTCTACACGACATCGGTCCCCTCAATCCTTCCCAGTACGGATGGCTTACGCTTCCATACTCGTTTTTGTGGAATTCAATCAACCCTTCGTCCACCATCGGGCTTTGATCACGGCGGGATCTCCTTCAATAGCTTCACTTAGTCACGAGTGAAAAACGACCTCGACCTTCGAAGGATTGGTAACACTCGACAAACTCCACGGCATATCCTTCAACGTGGTCACTTACCAAAAATCCTTTGCGCGGGTCGATTCGTGTCTACCGATGCGGTGCTACCGGTCTTCGTGCGCCCACACGGTTTGTCTTCCGCCGAACACCAGGGCACGTCGCTGCGTAACCTTCGCAACCGATTGTAAGGGATCGTAGGGAACCTTCCCCGAGAAAATTTCGTACGTGTCGCTGGGCGGGTGAGAGAAAAGAACAAGCTCACCGATCGCCGCCTCCTTTTCCCGGTGAGCTTCGCTTACGAGTAATGAAATGGTCGAATGATCATCACCATCGCCGTATTGCTCCTTCAAAAATCCTCGAGACCATGATCTAGATCCCCTCGGAACATGCGAGTCCCGGCAACGGAACCATTTTTGGCGAAAAGTCGGGTCTCGCGGACAAGACCGAGTTCGAGGAGTTGTGGCCAACAAGGGAGTCCCGGTGTAGTCCGAGAACACGCGGCATTTCACCACGATCTTGAGCGAGTGCGTCTCTCACGAGCGTGCCGCGACACGTACGCAAGGGGATGAGATCAACGGTAAGGAATAAACGGCTAACGAAGAAAGAAAGTGCATCCATGCATATACCAAATTACACATGCAAGATCACTACTAAGTATTCGACAGTCACAACTTAAAATTTTAAATCGGTGTAAACACATTACAACACATGAACAACTTATCGAGGCAGTAATCTTCATATATTATTCTTACGCTCGAACACGGGATTACATAGCTTTCTCTGCGATAACTCACAAGTCGATACGGATGGGTTTTAGAACGAGAAAGGGAGGAACATAGAAAGTAAGAAACCATGGGAAGAACAAGCATGATTCTTCCGCGGTGTACTGCGCGTCCTTCCTTGGGTCTCGATCTCGCGACTTCTCTTGTATCCATTCAACCTTCAACCTTTCTTCTTTTCGGTAAGGGTGATCGTTGTTGTTCACCCGCTCCTTGCGACGTGACTTCTGTGTCTTCACTGCGGCTTTTCCCGACTTCTCTTCTGATGTCTGCGTGTTCTACTTTCTGTTTCCTGGCATGTTTCTTTCATACGCATCTCGCTAGGTCTCCGGCTATGGGGGGGGGGCTTACCTTGGTAGCTCCGCAACTCCTGGTCGTTGCGGCGCGGTCGCGGTGCGATGTGTATTTATCCCGTAACTCAAAAAGTCAAAGTTCAAAATGTCTTGGCCAAGAGTTCAAAACTTGAAAGCAAAAACAAGGGCCCCAACGAGGCCCAAACCACAATTCCTTGACTCGTCGCGAGTCAATCACAAATAACGATTCCTACTTCCATTCCCCGGCTTTCGTGCCTTGCTCGCACATTCCTTCTTCCTTGCTTCGCTTTCTGCGTGTTCCGCCACTTGCTTGTTCAACAAGGGCTATACATTACCTTACCCTGCTCCATTTCTCCTCTACAAACGCCTCTCGATAACTCTAAACCTTTGTAAATACGATCTTCTTCTCCGTGGAGTTTTTAACTAAGCGGTTTTATATTTGGTGCGAGGTTTTAATGGCGGAAAGGGGTCTATCGAGCCATCCCACAATCAAAGTGATTGATGAAACCTTGGGTGACGATCCAAGGGTTTGCATCAAGTTTAAAAAGGGAAGATCGGTGTACTGTACGGGTTAATCAATGATGCTGATGATCATCGATAGGCATTCAAATTTTCAGCCACAAAGAAGACCACATCCCTTCACATAGACAAAGCAAAAAACAATGAAACGAGTGAAGGAAATGATTGGGAGGTTAAGGGCTAATCCTAAATCCAAAGCCATAAACATAGAGGATTAGCCATTAGAACGCCGATTAAAGGATGAAATTCAAAGGTATAAAACAAAAGAATAAATAAATAGACGACGGTGATTAAAGAAGAAAGAACGGTGAAACAAATTATAAAGGCTAAATCAAGGTTCAAAGACCTAAAAAACGAGTTAATGTTAAAAGAAAAAGACATATTAACCCAAAACAACTTCGGCCCCGAAAGCTAAATCAAGAAACATTTACTCCTCAAGAATAGCCCACACCTACATCATTATTTCTTTTGATAAAGGCTTAGGGCGGTTATTACACGATCGAGGAGATATTTTGGAAATAGATCGGAAGTTATCACAAAGTTATGAATAGGCCTTAAAAGTCAAACATTTTTTCCTATTCTTCCTTAGAATTTAAGATTGGAGTTATTGAAACGAGAGAAGTAGGCTGAGATATTCCTTCCTTAAGCCTTGCATGGTTTTCGAGGTTAGGGTGCACTTACTCTGTAATAAATGATGCTCAAACCCTATCTTAAGCTTCACCTCCTCATTTTTCGGCATAAATACGCATATAAACTCATTATATTGTTGGCAATTGACGACTCTTTTAAGTAATACATAGTCTCCTGGAAGTTGAAGGAAAATTGATGTCTTGGATCTTGTGAATGCACGATTTGTTTGTTGATGGAGGAGGCTAGATCACTAGATCACGAGCTTGAGCATTGGTCAGAAGTGCTTCTAATGTTGTTAATGTTATTCTGTTTTCATTATGTTTCCATCTTTCTTTGTTACGGTAGAGCAAAATTTTTAGGCTAAGAAATGTCTTTTGAAAGCACCTTAGTTCTATTTGCTCTTCACTATTTTAATGTTTTCTTCAAGGTTTGATTGGAGGTTTCTTAACCCTCCCGAGTTCCATCTAGCTTGTTATTTTAGAAATGATTCAATAGAGTATAACCGAGAATCTTTGGTAAGTCCATGGTCATTGGTACGGCAGAGATGTTGTTTTAAGGAATGATGTTAATAGAGTGCAACCGGGGGAAAGTAGTGATGGTCCATGCTCCTCGAGTACAACGAGATATTTTTAAGATCTTCTTAAAGTATGCTTACTAGAGTCTAAACCAAGGAAGTCTATGGTGTGCCCTATCCTCTGGGGGGGGGCGCACTCGGGTTGCTTTAAAGATCCCTAGAGAGTTATTCAAAAGCGAGATTAGATTATTTTGTTTGATCTTGGGCTATATTGTTATCTTATATGTTTTCTTTATACGAAAGTAGTCCTTTGATTGCTGGATTGTTGTACGAAGGTTTTCTTACTAAAGGTTTGTCCAAATAAGTCTATGGTTTGCCCTATCCTTTGGCTTGCTTCAAACGGTTACCTTGAAATATTTGTCTTGTTTAAAGTACATGATAAAGGATTCTTAATTCCCTTTGTCCTAATTTTCATTCTTATCCTTAATGTTCATCTCATTATCCTAAAAAAATTGAAGATCCATGGCCAAGTTAGATTTTCCCTATGATAATCCCCAATCCTTTAATGAACTTATCATGACTTTCATTTGACTCCATTGCCCAATGGCTGATTTCCTCATTCTATCTATGCTCTTTGTTCATCATACCCAACTAAAACAAACAACAAAACCTTGTATTTAATAACTAGCCTAAAATCAAGCCTTAAAAAGAAAACAAGTACACATCCTTTGCAAAAATAAGTCCTCTGCGAGTCTAGGAAGGCTAGGTCCTAGGACTCTAAAGGTAGTTGCATGTTTCCCTATCTTTTGGTATGCCAATTTTCCAAATCACGAGACACCAACACTTCGCTAGTTTTGTCCTTTTTGACAAAATTAAAACTGTAGTGCCTAGCCTTATTACAAATTATTTTAATCACATTTAAAATATGTGATTAATTCAATCAAAACATACTTAATTACCTCCTAATTCTGCATATGAACGTGCAAGAATATTTTTCCTAAGCTTTTAACATTATTTAGAAATAATTTATGATCATGGAATATTATTTACAATAACTAAGATACGAGATGGAAATAATCAATCACCTTGAGATCACATAAATTATAGGACCCTAATAGATCACACACGCGGAAATTTGGAGAACTTCCCAAAAAGAAACACAGAATCACCATCCACTCTAAAGTGAGCACTACGTAGTCTCAACCTCAAGTCTCATCTTTCTTCTTAACACAATGCAATTTGTAGTCCTTGCCTCCCATAACTACACACTACGTAGTCACAATGGCCGGTCCCGACCCTTGGGCTCTAGAATTACGCGATCCTTGCCCTCATCCAATATCTTCTATGCATTACCTAGTCCCAAGCATCAAGCCTCAACCTTGAGCCCTTGAACCCCACAAATACACAATCCCTCGGCCTATTTCCGTCTATAATAGTGCGGTGGAAACCTTGACCTCAATCTCGACATGACCTCTTGAATCCCTCGATTGTGTAGATAGAAAAGCCCTAGATTTCCTTAAATACACAACACGATCTCAAGGCTTAGTACTTGACATTGATCTCTTTGAGTTGTGGAATTGTGTAATCCTTGAGCGATTCCTGTCACTTGGTTCCATCCCGGTGAATGGATTGATGGCATCATATTAGACTATGGGTTTTTATCGGTGAAATTATTTGTATTGTTATGATTGGATTTTAGTGTAGTTATTCTATCGTATTGTGACAAGATGATGATGAAGGGTGAAGAAGAGAGAGTGTTACGGGGACAAATGACCTCTCATCGGCTCATGGGAGAGAGCTTGTGAAGGAAGAAAATGACCCATTAGAACCCATTTTTCCGGTAACGCACCCTAGAGGCATCCGGTCGAGTTATAACGCATCGTGCATTCAAAGGGAGTGTTAGTGCTAGGTTAAATGCTGTCTTGCCTAAGGGGCAGAATTACCCGTGTTTTCATGAAGAAAGGGACAAATCCTTGGTAATTTGGGATTTACGCACTTACTCAAAATGATTAGTTCGAAAGCAACAACCTATGGTACAAACCTATCATTGGATGTTTACCAAAACACAGTGAACACCTATAGAGGGGAAAAATAAAGTAAAGGAAAGGAAACATTAAGATTTTTCCCCATTCAAGTGATTGAAAGGATTGGCAAGGTCTTTCCTCCCCAATTCATATAAATTTGAGGCTTGGGCTCTTGGTAAAAGGTTGAATGTTTGATCATGTGTAGGCGAGAACTTCATTGTTGAGTGTGAGGCTGAGATTGGCAAGGTTCATTGAGAACTCTTAGCCCAAGTATCATTACACTCGGAGATAGAGGGAGAGAGATGAGTCAAGGGCGAGAAGGCTTGGTTCAACCAATGGTTGTAATCTTCCTCCTTATATATTAATAGAATTGTATACATTTTTGTCCATTTGATGTTTTAGTGTCACCTTTATTGTTTATTTTTCTATGAAACATGATATAAATGGCTAGGATTTGCATATTTTAATGTTTACTATATACTTGTTTAATTGCTAGTAAGTGATACCATTGTGAAGATTAAGTGTGTGCCTTGTTTGTTTGTAGGATCTAGACTTGGAGGTAGTGAGGAAGAAATTCAACCATGCCACTTAGCGCTCTCCAAAGGATGCTATTTACAAAGAGGCAATCCGTCAATATCTCACTTCATCTATTATGCATTAGTATAAACATGTGTGCAATGTCTTGTAACTATAAAACTAATATGATTGTCTCCTACGCACTCGGAAGCCCTAAGATGGATATACATCAACTACCACCCAATCATTTTACCCCTTAGGAGAGAACTTGCTAGAAGTCACCTTAATAGGTCGGCATGGCATCCTTCAACCCTTCATTGTCTTTCTAGATGGCAACAAGGTCTCCCTTTATTGAAACTATGGGAGGAGTTGAGTCTGGGGCGGCCAGTGACTTCTCCCGAAGAAGCAATATCTGGTGACAACCCCCCGACTTTCATATCGCTCCCTATCACACGAAGTTTCCCAAGGATCCTTTCAACGGGGAGTTGTACCTCCTTACCATCCTCCCTCTCATTGACTCATTAGGGCCATTGTTAGTTTGAATTAACACCAATGCCGAGTCATGTCCTCGGTACACCTACATCCATTCTGATAAGCCATGGGGTCGGCGCCATTGATAATAACTCGGTTCACCAAAATATTCATGCCGATTGTTAGTTCTACGTAGCGCGACGATAGACGGCCTATACCGGTCCTAGTATCCGGTCATCCCCAACTACAAAGAAGGCCTCCAAACCCTTCGAGATGCCTTATATGAATTTACTGCCTGGACCCATGGTTTAACGCTGGCAATGTCGCCGGTTCGCCGACGCCGCCGGTTGGAACCATTGTGAGTTCAAACACCTTGGCTACTGTGCCAAGGGCGATGTCACCAATACATGCTGTGCCGGGGGGCATCGGTACTTTCAATAGGCCAAGCAAGATCGTTATTATTAACGCCACATTTCTCTAAGTAGTCCAAACTTCGGTGTAAGGTATATGCCGATGGTCAACTATGCGAATAGTAGTATGCCACAAGCTAACTATATTGCGTCTATATGGGAGGCCCTTCCAAAGCCAATTAGGGCAAAGGGGGAAACTATTACACTAGAGGAAACCGAGTTTTCCCCCGGTACAACATCCCATACGGAAAACAACACCATCCCTACACTCACTGGGGAAACTTTTATCAGCAAATTCCTACTTATCCCATTGGTAACACATTGAAGGAGGACTCCTATATTCCAAATGCTCAACCAACACCTCCTTGGCTATAATTGGGGGAAACCACCGAATTTGCTATTTTTAGCATCATTAGATGTCTAACCTCTACAAATTGACCAATGATCCTATCAACCACAACTGCTTTGGCCTCTAATACCGCACAATATTCCATACGACATCCCTAAGTTCGAAGGGAAACAAGGGAAGGATGCAGCTACGCACATCACCACCTTTCATCTGTAGTTTGTTTCTAACTCTGTGGTGGAAAATAGTATCGACTCGAGACTTTTCCCACACACTCTCTGACATAAATGGTACATTGAGCTACCATGAGTTGGAGTCAATACTTGGTGTCTTAGAAATAAATTCTTATGAAATTCAATTACCTGTCGATACAAAACCGGAAGTGAACTCCTAACCTCGGCTGGCGAGACACCGCCACCCATATTTGCGATCACATTCATGAATGGAGATGTGGCGGAGGTTAGTCAAAGCGTCAATCTCGGATCATCGACATCAAACTATTTTTGTAAGTCACTCTTACCACCCCTTGCTAAAGATGTTTGCTTGTACGGTGTGGTCACAAAAGACCAATCCATCCATCGTGCACAAAATATCGATCTCATCTATTCTCAATATGGCACATTGTATGAGTTACTCCCCCATGCCCACAACGGCAAATCCTCCCACTTAGTTACTCGAACCGCATGTGGATGACCTCGTTGGTGCAACACGGTGTAGCTATAAAGCGACTTAGCGGGAAAGCTTCCACATCCATCTTCGGTTGCCACTACCTACACAATCTACTACTCTTCATAGTTGAGGTACACTACTGTCTGGAGTCTACACAAAAACCTAGCGGCAAGAACAAGAAGAACAAAAAAAGACCGCTCCTTCTAAAGAGAAGCCCCATACTCATAATAATCCCAATCATAGAAACAATTCTTGCTAAAAACGACAAAGGAAAAGGAAAAACTGATGAGATTCCCTTGAAATGTTTTTGCGAGGGGGACCATGACATATAAATGTCCTCGGTTGTAGGAATGCACATATTTTATTACCACAAAAGGACTCTTGAAGGACACTGTCGTCCTTCACAATCCCTTATACGCAACGACAAAAACAACACATGGTTTCAAACCCACTTGCTTCCCAAAGGGGAAATCGGTGGTACTCATCCTTAGGGTGAGATCATACGCCATTGCATGGAAACATTTAACTCCAAACACAAGGGTAAAATCTATGAAAATCCAACCATTGAGGCTCGGGGAGCAAGTTCAAGTTTGAATCCACTTGTCATCTAACGATTTACATATCGAAAAGGCCTGTTGCTGATCTGTGATTTGTCCCCCTAAAGGGACACTTCGATGCACGACTCATAACACCTGCGCACATGCGCCCAAAACTAAAAAAATGGAGAATATTTGGTGCAAGCGAATTTATCCATGTACGCACTCGAATTATTGCAAGCCTACCCAACAGAGAAAGCCTAATTTCGGCCATTGGTGGAATTGACCCCCGGAAAGTTCTATGCTAGTTGTCTTCAACATGGAAAAATGTAAACCTCTCCTTTCACACCAACTTTCTTTCTAGGTTCAAGTTGTGTCGAAGGAACCAATCCATCATTGCATAGACGAAGGTGCTTGACCCGCATAATATCATTTGTGTGTTGGCTCGCTTTGGGTCTTCCACTTTGTCTCTTGTTGTCGGGTCCACTCAAAGCTTTCGTGTACTTTCCTCCCAAAGGGCTACCTTGCTAGCTACCCCATTACACTTAGTGGGAAAGATGTGTAGACATAGAAGTCATAGGTAATCATCTCGACTATAATATTTTGTTGGGTCGCAATTGGTCTTATGCAATTACTTCCATTGTCTCTTCGATTTTACGACTCCAACCTTTTTCCATTAGATGGGAAGATAATTACGGTGGACTAGCTATCCTTTTTCACCCTAATTATTCCATATTACCTAGCGACTATTTGTAACCTTATTAGGAACGTTTCCTAACTCTTACGTCGATGTCAATCTTAGGTCTTGCGAAGGCATCTTCCCCTATTGGGTTGTTCCTCTCCCACCTTTGAGGGTTCACACATAATTTCAATGATATCCACCATTTTGGATGGCTCTATCGTCCTTGGATCCTACCGACACCTTCGGAGAAATTGATTCCTAGGAAGATCGAGATGCCACTATTACTTATGAGTTGGCTTATCGAGCCATCCCAATTAACGTGAACCCTCCACTTCCGGTTTCGACCAATGGTACCTCTCTCTCATCCACCACAGTTACTTCTAAGGATCTCCTCGTCAGAGTCATATCTACAAACGAAGTTATTCGAAAGATCATGTCTCTATAGGAATGAACTTGGGGAGGATTCATCATCATGCTTCGATGTCTGATTCGAACGCGACCAATATCCAAATCTCGTCTTTCGACACACGAGATTGTTCCTACCTTTTTACAACTGTTAGAACTATCGATGTGGAAGGGAACATAGTAAATATTTCAAGACTATGCTCATATATATCTCGGTCAAAACGATTATCGTGGAAAATATACGATTGGGTAGATTGAAGTCCCGGAAATTGCCGCTTCACATCTTTTTAAGGATTTGCGATGATTTCACTTGGTCTTGATAAAATCCCTATCATATATCCTTCTATTGATGAGAAAGAGATCAATAAATTTTGAGCATTCTTTTTATGGTATTTTACGGCTCGTTAAGCGAAAAACCTAGAGTTCTCTTCTTTGGGCTCATTAAACTTACACAAAGAAGCACCCGAAGCCTTATTTTAGGGGAATTTTTATAGCTTGTAAAAATGAAAAAACCACAGTTTTCCTTCATCTAGCTCGTTAAACTACCACGATGAAGAAACTGTGAGCCATTCTTTTTCTGGCTCGTTAAAAAACCGAAAAAGTAATTGAGTTTTCTCCATCGAACTTGTTAAAATTTCACGGAGAGGATCGAAGTTTTCTTCATCGCTCGTTAAAAATTCACAAAAGATATTGAGTTTACTCCATCTCCTCATGCTCATAAAAAAATGAGGCAAGTGTCCATTGAACATAGGTTGATCACTTTATCACGATTCGGTGGACTAACTTACGGAGAAGGAAGCATGTCAAGCTACTATTCTCCCTTTGTCGCGCCCGATTATACGTGCGGGGCATCACTTAATTTCATTTTTTACTTGGATGATTTGGGGGGTGATGTTTTTAATTATTTTATAAATTATGCACATTTTAAATAAATTAAGAGAAAAATATGAGTGTGAAGTTTATTGTAAATATTATCTTCATAAATTGAGGATATGAGTGGAGTTGGGTTGGATAGATATTTTGGGATTAGGAACTCCTTAAATGGAACTTAGTTAGTCAAAGGAGGGATAAAGATATTTTAGGATTTGTTTGAGATATTTGTGGAGGAAATCGTAGTTCAAATTAATCCATAATCATGTATAAATATGAAGCTTTGTGTGAGGATGTAGGGAGGCATAGAGATGGAGATAGGATAGAGGGAAATTTTTTTTAAAAGAGGATAGTTTTCTAGTGTGAAGAATGGTGAGGGCCAGAAGGCAACAAACGTAATATTCGGCCAAAGAAGGAGTTTGAATCTGTAATTTATTGTCATTATTATATGCAAGTATTTTTTTTTATGTTCAACTCTCTCTTCATATATATTTTGTATTGAATCTAAGTGGTGTTTATGAATATTTTGATGAGGATTCCGCCGTAGAAACACACACTTTATTGTGCGCGGAGTTTATGATTTTATTACGATTTTCTGCATCATTTGATATCGGAGGCAAAAGATATAATTAATCCATGCGGCCACGGATGAGAGATGAGTGTGTTCATTGTGTGATGTAGATATGCATGCGGATGCGAGAGGAGGAGCCATGAGAATCGAGGAGCGGTTGAAGTAATATCGATCGGAAAAGTCGATCCCAATAAGCTACACAACGGAAGATGCTCCGATTTAAAATCTCATTTGATTTGGACGTACGACGAGTGTGGAGGGCGTAGATGAAAATTTGAAAATGTGATCCTTCAAAAGTATATCCAGTGTGAAATGTGTTTTATTTTGGAATGCGTTGATGATAGATTGATATTTGTGTGAAGAAAAAGAAAGATGGAATCACGTGAGGTCGGTGAAAAAGGAACATGTTTGTGTTAGGATATGGGTGTTTGCATCAATTTGTGAAGTTGAAGTTGCATTGTAAAAGAACACTAATTACCCATGCATAGATAACCTATGTTGAAGGTGGATGATGATTTATTGTAAATCGTAGTCAATTATTTAGGCATTATCCAATTCATTGCTCTATTTCAAACAAGTGGGTCTACGTTGAATGATCTCGGAAGGCTATTCAAATATTGTTGGAATTCATAGTTGTTGATGAATGTGTTACACTCCACTTGGTAAGGATACGAAGGTCACATTTCATATCCTTGTAAAATTCATGTGGAAGACCGATTCTGGATCAATTTCAAGGAAGGTGTATTAAAAGAAGTGGTCATGGAACAAGTGAGGAAATTGCAAAGTTCGGGTGAAATTGTATTTTGGTAAAAGGATGCATTCGAAATGACGATGTTTTGCAAATAATGGTAGGCATGGTGGACCGGGCGTGAAGTGGCATCCAATTGCTACAATAGAACACAAGTGAGCACGGACACGGAACGTGAATGCAAAAGTTGGAGACCGCTTGAAATAATAGCGTGAAGACCAATTGGGAAAGCGGAAATAGATTGTGGAAAAGGTCGAACTTTTTAATAACTTCAACCGGTATCGATGGTGTAACAAGCTCATTGTAGAGATGACACTTTGTAGTGTGGTTGAGATTGTGTAACGGTGGTTACAAACTCACAATTGCGTTAGCGATAATGCAAAGGCATGCCGAGTGACATTTATCCCTTATTCCAATGCTACTGTTAGTGGGTCTATTTATGCGGCATTTACAATAGAATGTGCATCTTCCTAGGTTATGTGTTGGTTTAATAATAAAACCGGAGTGTATAAAATCTATTATGTTGCGAGAAATCGATGGAGCTACGATAAATGCGAGCGACGATGGATTTCTTGAAATGGGCGAGGATATTGAAGTAAGTGAGTGTAGAGGAAAGTTCAAACCGGCAATGGTTGTTGCGGAGTTGTCACTATGGCGGGCATTAGCAAGTTCTTCATTGGGGCAATGAAATGTAATGGTAAAAGATTCCATTGCAAAGCTTGTTACTGAATTGAACGATGCAAAACTTGAAGATGATGTAGCACCTCCATTTGTTTATATTTACCAAGTGAAGAGCTCTTTAATCGATCGTATAGAAATTTGCACTTGAAATTCTGCAGGTTGGAAAGTGTGGGGTTTTCATTAAATCGGTGTTGAGAAACTAAAGGATATTGAATTTTAAGTGGGTGATTAATGGGGATTCGAGCATAGACATGTCATTGGCGAGGATAATCATTTTATTGGGAAAAAATCTACATGCGATGCGAGGGTTTCAAAGTGATTGCGTGTATAAGGGAGAAGCTAGAAGAACGGGGGAGAGGGAAGAATTTTGATGTATTATGAACAATTAAAGGCATTTCCGATAATATGCCTAGGCGGGATGATGTGATTCCTTGTAGTAGTACGAATGGTTAAGCATGTTTCTACCGAAGTTGCATCTCAAACTCGAATTATTTATGGGAGTTCTGTCGTGGAAATTATTTGGGGAATTGGAAAAACAAGAGGATATCGACGGTTTTCTTGTTGGTGGTGCTTCTTTGAAGGGGCCGAAATTTTCCGGTGTTTGCAAATGTTTGTCAACGCAAAGAAGGAGCTACATGGGTGAAGAGAAAACTATACGCTAAGATGATGAGCGTGTTGAAGAGGTTATGGTATGAAGAGGCATGCAAATATTCATAGTGATAAGAACGACACAAAAGAGTGAAATCAGAGAGGGATTGAAATTTTAAAGAAAAGGTTTATTAAAGGGGAGCATAAGGTGTGAAAATTCATTTCAAAAGGGTATTCTAAATGTTGAAAATTAAATGGTTTGATTTTCATCATAAAATAAATCTTGGGAAAAATAGATGCATTTCGATTTAAAGGCTTAGAAGTATCACGTGCGTAAAGAAAGTGATAATGGGAGATGATATAATTAGTGACTTATGATATTATCATAAGAATGAGTATGAGGGAACAATTGGAAAAGTGGAGATTTTACATCATGAGAATGTATAGAGGTGGATGTTCATTGGTATATTGTATAACTTGAATTTAAGTCAAAATATCCACTATTGTAATTATTGAGTCAAGCTTTGAAGTCAAATAGATGTTAAGGTCAAATGAAGAAATTTGGATAGCTTGAGTCAAGTTAAACCATTTATTGCTTACAAAGGGTCATTTCATCCAAGATGAAGAGTTGATGTCAGAGTACGAGTCAAAAAGTCTTAAATCAAGTCAAGGTTTGAATGTAATTGGGTGCACGATCGGCGAACTGAGCACCCAAAGAGTTTGGTAATTGTAACTTACAATAATTAATGCGATTTGTTGTTTTCAACAAAGAGGAGCAAGAGGATTTCAGAAGATGATTCCAAGATAGAGGTCAAGGCGTAGGAAGAGAGCTTGCATTGTTGGATGGAAAGTAGGAGAGCTTTCTAAAAAGGGGATTGAATAGAAATCCACAAGTGAACGGATAGAGTTCACAAAGGAGGAGGAGATGAATGTTGATAGTCATTTCGAGGAGGGTTCGAGAAGATCTCAGCGAAGAAAGAATAAGGGAAGATTCAAGACAAGTGGTGTATGGAAGAAGTTGACCGATGAAGAATATGAGAGGAGAAGGCTAAGATAACGAATTCACCTTGAGTTAGCCAGTGGAATTTTTGCGGAGAGAAATAAGGAACAAAGACATGGTTGGACCATGAGGGAAGAAAGTGAAATGGCGAGAGATTACAAGTAAAGAGGGATCAACGAGTAAACATACGAGTTAATGAAGAGTTGAGGGAAGCTCGAGCGATGAGTGTGCAATTGAGATGTGAAGAACTCGGGCGAGTTGAAATGGAGTTTCCATTTGTGGCCCAAAACGGGGGTGAAATTACGGGTGAAGAGATTAATGAAAAGATCTCATGGACTATTGGAATAGTTTCGGAGAAGAATTTGAAGATATGTTGACAAGAGAAGTAGATGAGGCTATGAAGCCTTGTGTTTTTAAAACTCATAGTTTTTGTATGTTTGCGGGATGTGCGAGAAGATGATGGGAAGTACGAGTAGAGCGCTCACAAAGATGAATGAAGCTCTTGAGGTGAAGTATGATGGAGAATTCCTTTTAGAGGAGGAAGGTACGATTTCTTACGACATAAATAATTCATAGATGAATTCTTGTTTGGTGTAAGACAACCGATTGAAGCGTTATGGAGCGAAGCATAATGAAAATTCCGAAGTGATATTCCAAGGAGGTAAACAAATGAATTTGTTTAATGAAATTGATGAAAGAATTTTGTAGTGTGATGATACGAGAAAACATGATAACTCGGGGGGGGGGGTTTCCGAAGAAAAATGAGCGGGATTGAAGGTTATTAAAATGCTAGAAAGATTTCACATGGAAATAGGATTCTTGCCAAAGTATGGCTCAAAGAACACCGAAGGATAAATGAAGCTTGCGAGAACTTTGATAAAGAAGAGATTGTAAGTTGTCGTGCATGATAAGGAGGAAATGTTTCTAAATTTTATAGAGTTAAGTGAATTCTTTGTCTCGCAAATAATAATGTGGTTGTAGGTACGAAGACAAAAATAAATATGATGTTAAAATCGGAAGAAATTGAGCGGAAAGTCTTTGAAAATGAGATGAAAGATCGGAGGCGACAGAGATTGTATCCTTAGAGACATAAAGGAAACAAAAGTATTAATCTAGCGAGGATAAAGATGAAAGCGACCAACAATTCAAGAGGATTTACTTAAATCCGGAAGGTCCATGATGGGATATTGGTGTGAAGCTGTCAAAAGGGCCGAAAGGTCTTATCTTTTTAAAACTAATAATTTGTTGATGAATGCGGGTACAACTTAGGATGAGAAAGTTGTTACTATAGGGAAATGAATGACTATAGTTGTATGCAAGGAGAAGTTCTTGATTATTCTTCATTTTAGAAAGTTGATTTTTCAACGCGGTACAGAATGGAAGCATCAAACAAAGAGGAATTACTCCAAGAAATTGGTGAAAGAAATTGTTGGAGGCGGAAGTGGAATCCGGTTGATAGAATGGTAATGACGTGTAAAACTAGTTCGAGATTCTTTCAAGTTTGGAACCGGAAGAATGGGTATCGTCAAATTCTACTGAAGTGCAGCAATTTTTGAAATAATGATGATGTGGTATGGAAAAGCGAAATTTACATTCAATGGTATTAAGAAAATACTATTTTAAATTAAGTGCAAAATTACAAAATGGAGTTGATACTTTAAAACCAATGGAAAACGATTTTGAATCCTGGAGAGCAAGTCATTGAGACTTGTGCATTGTCACATTATTACGAAGAAAATTGATAGACCTCATAGACAAGAGTCTATGGAAACTTCTCTACATGGGGGTACGACTCTTAGAACATCTTGCTTAATTTTCATTTGTATTTGGATAATTTACGGGGTGATGTTTTTTAATTATTTTATAAATTATGCACATTTTAAATAAATTAAGAGAAAAATCTAGGTGAAGTTTATTGTAAATATTCTCTTAATAAATTGAGGATATGAGTGGATTTGAGTTGGATAGATATTTTAGGGATTAGGAACTCCTTAAATGGAACTTAGTTGAGTCAAAGGAGGGATAAAGATATTTTAGGATTTGGTTGAGATATTTGTGGAGGAAATCATGGATTCAAATTAATCCATAATTATGTATAAATATGAAGCTTTGTGTGAGGATGTAGGGAGGCATAGAGATGGAATAGGATTGAGGAAAAAATGTAAGAGGGATAGTGTGCAGGTGTGAAGAGTGGTGAGGGCCAAGAAGGCAACACGCAATATTCGGCCAAAGAAGGGTTTGAATATGTAATTTCTTGTCATTATTATGTCACAGTATTTTTTTTTATGTTCAACTCTCTCTTCGTATATATTTTGTATTGAATCTAAGTGGTTTTTATGAAGATTTTGATGAGGATTCCATGTTAAAGGAAACACACACCTCTCTTATACTTAAGTATATGATTTTATTGATTTTTGCATCATTATCAAACATGAAAAAGGTACCCCTTGGAGTTGTCTTTTACGATGTTTCGGACTCTAAATATGAAAATATCCTTTGAGTTTACTGTTTGGACTCTTTAAACTTAATCATATGGGAAAATTTTGGACAAGGTGGATACTTGTTATTTATGATTTGAAAGTCGATTTGGCAACAAAATCTTGAACATGGAACTTCCTAGAAAATTCACTCGCAATTAACCAAACCCTACCATTCGATAGGTTAACCTTTGCATGCGTCTTTGCATTGGTGAATCCTAAAACTCTTTGGTGTTTATAAATCTAAGACGCCGATACCTTGTTACCGTACCTTCTATTTTCAAGAAGATCTCCCTATCTAATACTTCTCATATCGTGAAGCCATAATATGCCAGAAATTTTTTTTTTTCGTAAATCGATTACCCGATTGCTCTTGACTATATTCAAAACAAAATCATCTTTTCTGCGACCGTGACGACTCATGTAGGATGCACGAGTGCCTACCTTTCGACAAATCTCTTCCTATCGCTTCAACATCTTATCTAGGGAAGTTGATCCAGAGGCTCACATCAGTACCCGGGTACTTGCAGAACCTCGGTCGTAGGTTATCTTGTGTTTGATTGAGGTTCTTCGTATTGGCTCCCGATCGAATGATTCTGCTGGTGTTCGACATCAAAACCTTTTATTCACACTCGATAGATTGTCTTGTGCATATTCGGGACCATCATCCTTATCGGTGGCCACCCTCGCATCTGTTAACAATTTTCATCATTGACTAGTAATCAAACAATTTCTGCATGTTTGACTACAAATCCATTCACATGTGCATAAATATGTGGTTTTGAAGTAGTGCGACCAAGACCTTGGGTTAGAGGCTTACATCATTTCTAATTGTGTTCCTCTCCCAAGTTGCAATATTGTTTTCGGAGACAACTTATCGGTTATTCTATCATGAAAAAGCTTTCACATTGTGCTTATCGATGGAAATATTGGTCATATCTCTTTCTAGAGAAATCATTTTTATACAACTACTAAGCATGGGAATGCCGCGACTGGAGCATATACTCATATTTACGACATGTATTTGTTGTTCAAGTTTTCTCGGTCCCTCCCAACTCCTCTCGATCTACACATATTATAAAGTATTTCGGCCATCGTCTTCACCTCTGACCTCACATTTTAGGGGAATTTGTTACGGGACAAACAAATTCCTCATCGGCTCGGAGGAGAAGCAAACATGGAAAATGACCCAGGCAGAGACCCATTTTCCAAGGTAACGAACCCTAGAGACAATTGGGTCGAGTTATAACTCATCCCAACCATTCAAAAGGAGCATTAATTCATGAGTTAACACTGCAGCAGGGGAAACTTTACTCATGTTTTCATAAATAAAGGGAAAATTCACGGAAAATGACTAGCATTCTTGATTTTCTCAAAATGGGTAGTTCAAAAGAATCAGCACGTAGTACAAACCTCTTATTGGATGTTGTCAAACACAAAAAACACCTAGAGGGAAAAAGCAAGGAAAGACAAAGAAACATTAAGATTTTTCCCATTCAAGTGAATGATTGTGGTCTTGTCCTCCCAAATTCATATAATTTGAGGGCTTGGGCTTAATCGAGGTCGAAGGTTTGATCATGTGTGAGTAGAACTTCATTGTTGAGTGTTGATCTGAAAGGAGTGTATTAGTTAAGTATATGAAAGTATCACTAGGTTAATAAAAATGTACAATTTGTTTCATAAGTTTGCTTCGGGGAATGAGAGTTTTAACCATGAAAATTATATGAATTAGTGAAATTTAAGCATGTAAATAAGCCTTAAAAAACAATGAACAACAGTTCATAACGGTGAAAAATATTCACACATAAGTTTTACATAGTAGGCATGATGAAGCAGTTCACCCCTCTTGGGCTAAATTTATTGAGTCAATCTCCCGATAGCATGCCCTCTTTGTAATTATTATCAAAATTTTAAATTACATATGTTTTCAAGCCTCTATTAGATTTTTCTACGCAACGCTCCAAATTCTCAAATTAGTCTAGGTAGACTCTTGTTTCACCAAAATTGATTGAAAATTGACCTCCCAATGCATTTTCCCCAATGATAGCTAGAAAAGCTCCACTAAATGTGGAGAACGAGCGATTAGCTACGATTTAATTTAATAAATCCCCTAAAAATAGAGGTGCACTCCAAATATGGTCGATTGTTTAACTAAACATTAAGTTGTAGTGGAGGGAGTGGGTCACATGCAACCACGTACAACCCTCCCCGGCCCCTAACGTTTGAGCTCCACCTTGCAAGTCGGAGGCAAGGAGTTGTATTTCCGCTCCTTCAATCATCGCATTAAACCTTACAAATCCACATGTGAAAAACCGTATCAAACATCAGAGTGGAGGTTACGGTTATACAACCGCTCAAACGAGCGAGTCACATTAACTACTATCAAAACATCATGTGAATAGAGTTGTAAACACTCGGTGGATTGGCCGCCGTGTCGAAACCACGGTGTAACATTAGTTTTAACCTCGCATGTGAACATATTCGTCGTAGAGTAAAGTTTTATGCTATGGTTTGGGTGGAGGTCGCAGGTCTTGGTGCAAGGCCACGTAAGGGGGTTGGCCCTTCGGGGCTGGCCTCCCAAGCCTTCAATACCAAACCTTAATAATGTTTAAATATGAGTGGCACCTATAGGGGTAAGAAACACCCGCCGGGCGGATTAGTCGAAGCCTTCTGCCGCCCATGCCAAGATTTCGGGTTCGATTCCTATGGCCTCAAAACATTTTGTGGAGCCATCACGAGGACACGTGGTGGCACAGCAGGCTTGCCATGTTTCTCAACCATTGGCCCTCCAAGAATATCATCAATGGCCCAAATTCCCGTACCATCAACATCCAACAACCCAAATTGAGCCACATGGCGCCATCCTATTGTATATGGAGAAAAACGAAATATTCCAAGTATATTCATGTTGATTGTACACCATCTTTGATTAGGCATCCGGTCACCAAAAATATTACTGTTTGGAAAAATGAACGGAATGCGTCTTCCTCATACGACATCGGTTTTTGAACCATTCACAATGCTAGAATCGCAACGGCGAGACCTTTCCGGTCGCTTAGGTTTATACCTATTTTGAGCACTTTCAATTTTTGAGCAAAATTCTATGAACTCGATCACTCCTCCCCATTGGGAAGCTTTTGGACCCCAAAAGATTTGATTACTTGTTCGAGAGATGAGGGTACAACTCCCTTGCCTTTCCAACCTCCATCCACTTTGCCTTGCTTGGCTTAATGCCTTTGATCCCACCTTGAAGGTAGTCAACACATCCCCACTTGGATGTTCTTGTCCTCTTATCAAGAATTGTAAATTCCTTGAGCTTATCCAGAAATTACGGCGAGAAATATTTAATAGAAGGCATGAACATCACTTCCTTGATCATCAATTAAAGGTGGCTCATACAAACGTAAGTTTTCAACATTAACAACGCGAATACATTTGCATATATGAAGGCAAGTCAAGTTGGAATGCATTGTTACCAACTTGCTTTATGATCTTGAATGGACCATAGCGAATGGGTTTGATCTTTTTACCTTCCCCTTGCATCCTTTCTTTGATGATGTGAAACCATACCTCATATCCCTCTTGAAACTTGTGATGGACTCTATGTTTGGCATGCCTCTCCTTATATTTGCTTTGACTTTTCTCAAAGGTCGTTCTTGAACTTGTTGATGTATAATATGAATTTTCTCAATGAACTTTCGAGCCTTGTCAATATCACTATGGCCATCGATTGCAACATCCTTGCCAAAGATGAAGTCTAATGACGATTTTGGCAAATACCCAAAGCATGCTTCAAAAGGTGATGTATTTTGTAGAAGAGTGCTTTGCCCAGGTTGTCAAAGCGTGTTGAATGTAATGTAGTTGCTCATCCCACAACTTAGGATGTTTGTTGCAATATCCTCTTAGTAGATGCACAATGCAGTTATGCTTCACCACCTCGGTTCGTCCATCGGTTTATGGATGAAAAGTCAGTACTCTTTTTCAATTTTGTGTCCATCATACTCCATAGATTGGACCAAACATTCCCTAATGAACCTGGAATCCATGTCACTAACAATAGAAGTTGACAATCAATAATGAACCCATACATGTTGAAAATAAAGTTCAACGAGTTTGTTTAGCGATAATGGTTTTCTTACATGGCATAAGTATACACATTTCTTGAATCTATCCACAACTACATAAAGATAATCATGTTGTTTTCTTGACATAGGTAGACCTCCAACAAAGTCCATGGAGACACTCTCCCATGGCCTTGATGGTACCGGTAGTGGCGTGTACATCCCAAGCTTCCTATTACTAGGCTTGCTTATTGCACACATAGAACAACCTCTTATAAAACGTGACACACTATCTATCATGCGAGGCCAATAACAATACCTTTCGTAGATGCGCCACTTTGTTTTGCTTACCCCAAAGTGTCCAACAATAAGAGATGAATGAGCTTCTCCCATGACACTTAGCCTCTCTCCATGTGGTATACACATGACTTTCCCAAATGAAACAACAAATTGTTATGCATGTGATAATCATTTTTCTTCAACTTGATTCCCTTCACTCAAACTAGCATACACATCTTGAAAATCAACATCATGTGCATATTGTTCTATACAAACTCTCATGTACAATAGAATCATTTTTGAGTAAAGTAGATGAACTAATAATCGGTCTTGAAATAATATCAACAACTTTATTGAAAATACCTTTCTTGTACCTTATAACCAAGTGAAATTGTTAAAGAAATCCCATCCACGAAATGTCAGTGATTGCTGCAATTTTGTTTGCGATCGCAAGTCATTGGAATGGTTGGTGATCAGTATGCACAATCGTCTCTTTACCCATCAAGTAGTGTTTCCACTTCTTGACACTTTGTACCAAACGCATATAGTTCTTTGTCATATGTAGGATAATTAGTTACAACGCCATTGAATGTTTCATAATGAAAAGCGATAGGCTTACCATGTTGCAAAAGAAGCTCACCATGGCATAATCACTAGCATCAGTTTGAATCTCGAATGGGACTATCTCAAATATCGGTAATGCAAGGATCCCGGAGCTGAACTGATCTTGTCTTTTTAAAGCTTCAAAAGATTGTTTTTGTTTTCCTCCCCATTAGAAGCCTTTATTCACACTTTTCACCTGCATGTATAGGAGCTGCGATGAGCGGAAAAGTTAGCAATAAACTTTCTCCAATACTTGAGTCTCGCAAAGAAAATTCTTACCTCGACTATCGTTCAGGTGTGGGCAATTCACAATGGCTTCCACTTTAGAGGGATCAACTCTCAACTCGCCTCCTCCCTACAATGTGTCCCAAACAAATCAAAGAAGTCTTTCCAAACTCACACTTTGACATCTTAAGAAACAATTTCTCTTTCTTCAAAACATCAAGCACTCTATTCACATGCAAGACATGTTCTTCTCTTG
Organism: Pinus albicaulis; assembly: GCA_034641835.2. Taxonomy (NCBI): domain Eukaryota; kingdom Viridiplantae; phylum Streptophyta; class Pinopsida; order Pinales; family Pinaceae; genus Pinus; species Pinus albicaulis. The sequence goes on along the minus strand of CM076574.1, from coordinate 26,501,365 downwards.
TTTTGCTGAAAATAAACATGTCATCTAAATACACAATCACAAAGTCATCAAGGAATGGATGCAAAAACACTATCCATAACACGCATGAAAGTTGTCATTGCATTACACAAACCAAATGGCATAACCAACCACTCAAAGAGTCCTTGTTTGGTTTTGAATGCAGATTTCCATACGTCACTTTACCCAATTCTTACTTGATGATATCCACTTCGTAAATCTAACTTAGTGATAAAACTTTGCTTCTTTCAATTGATCCCAGCAAATCATCTATCCTTGGGAGTGGGTATCAATTCTTTATCGTTATCTTGTTCAAAGATCTCGAAAGTCTACACACATGTGCCAAGTTGGCATCTTTCTTTGGAATAAGACTACGGGTGAACCGCATACGACGAAGTGCTTAGTCTTATGATTCCTTTATCCAACATCTCCTTGATTTGCCTCTTTATTTCAACATTCTCCATTATCGCACATGCGATACATGCTGATGTTTGGAAGATGACAATCTTGCTACAACCGAATCTCATGTTGAATCTCCCTTTTGGAGGCAATCCTGTTGGCTCTGAAACATCTCATGATGTGCATCAAATACATCATATAAATCTGATTTCAACTTAGGATCATAACCTTCAAATGATTCATGATTAACATCAAATTTTAGGCTTAATCATTAGAAGAACATAATTCTTACTTGAATTTACACAACCTCTTTACTTGTCCGAGCATTTACCATAGAAATGTTTGTCTTCTTGTGATGTGCTCTAACAATGCACTCATTGTCATATTTGAATAAATGGTATTTAGTTCTCATAGCAATGGAAGATACGTTTCCTATCATACAATTAAGGACTCCCCAACACAATACCTGTAATGTCAAGCGAACCACATCTAATTCAATTGTGTCAACAAATTTGCAGTTATTGCAAACCACAATATACACTTCTTTGAAACTCGTAAATTTGCATCCCTACAAATCCAACCAAGTGGATATGGTTTTGGATGTGGTATGGTCTCAAGATTAAGTTTCTTGACCAGGTCTTCGGAGATTAAGTTTTCTTGTGACCCACTCGTCAAACAATGTTTTCAATCTTGGTATGTTTGGATATGACCCTCACATGAAACGATTCAATTCTTTCTTATTCATTTGGAGCATGTATGTGACAGTTTGATGTACTAGTATTGGGTTTAGTTTCAATTTAATTCCCCTTCATGTTCTCCAATCCCATGGTGTAATTTTAGATTCATCCTGAATCTTCTCCTAAATCATGTTGAGTTGTACTGAGTTTGTTTTCCCTTTGTTGTTGTATTTCTTGGGCCTCATTTAGGATGTAATTTCCAACAATTATTTTCATCATGGCCTTCTTTTGAACAGTTTTTACAAACCAATTTTCTCTCCTCTTTCTTAATGAGATGCATTTTTTCTTGCTTTTTACCTTTTGAGGTCTTTTATTTGTTTTTTCCCTTTAAAAGATTTCTTCCTACCCTCTTCATAAATGTTTTTTTCATCTAGCTTCGGATGTGTGGCCTGAATGCATACTTCATCTAGACTTGTGGGGTTAAACACGAGGATAGTATGTTTAGGTAGCTATGTGAGCCTCCTATGTACATAAGAAAAAGTATCTTGACTCTGTAAATCTACCCCTAATAAGAGAGCTCTTCTCCTAAATTCTTGGGTGTATCTCTGCACATTATGTCCTTTCAATTGTCTAAAGTTTTTTCCAGCTTCATTATGGCTTTCTCCATATGAGATAATGGATAAAATCTGTTGTTTTATTTCGATAATGAAATCATTCCATGATAGAATAATCTTACCATGCTTTTCGATCTCCTCCTTTGTCTTGGCTTCCCACCAAACAAGTGCTGCACCTTCCATTCTCAATGAAGCTAACTGGATATTGGTATCATCATCTTGAAGGTTCCGGATTCTCAAAATAGACCTCCAATTTCCTAATACAATTATCAATCTTTTTCTGCATTGACTTCACCATTAAACATTAGCAATTCAAACTTAAACATCAAGTTTTAAAAAAGGACTTTTACCAGATGTTCTTTGACTTTGTGGGTTGATGTACTGAAGATGAAGTAGAGGATGATGAGATGGATGAGGGTGACGATGATGGCCTCCATTGCCTCCATTTCCCCATTGTCTTTATTTGACTTATCTTCATCATTGCGACCTCTCGTTGATCCTCGTCCTTCCTTATGAAGTTTTGATCCTTCTCCTTCTAGTTTTTCATTCCTTTTCTTGATAAAGGATTCTAAACATCTCAGTCATGTCAAGGAATGCTTTCGTGAAACACTACTTTCTTTCTCTTTTGGGATCAAATCTCTTCATGGATTTCTTCTCTCACGGAGGCATGCTTAATGTCGCCATCACTTCCTTGGAGGTGAACTAGGTGGTGGAGATATGTGGAAATCTTTGCCCTCCTTTGTTGTGGCTCACTTTGAGACCCTCTTGCTTCCACCAATGTGCCTTCTCCTCTCTTGAACTTGAGCCTAGTAAGCATATAAAACTTGCAAAACCAGTTAAACAAATCTTTGCACAAAACAACACCAGAATAAAATTAGCTTTGATACCAATCTTGATCCGAAAGGATGTGTATTAGTTTTGTTGTGCTAAGTGTACTTTTCGGTTATAAAACATGTGCAGACTTGTCTCCATAAGTTTGTAAGTGATCAGTAGGATTTTTAACCATGAAATATATAGATGATTTTCAGTGATTTAGAAGCATGAAAGAAGAGCAAATAAACACTGAAACAACAGTGTATAATAGAGAAACAAACACACATAAACATTTACACAACGAAAGCATGATAGGCAGTTCACCCCTCTGGGCTACATCTGCGGTCTAGCTCCCAATGGCATGTCCATCTTTCATTATGCTCAAAAATTTGAAAATACATATGTTTTCAAGCCTCTAATAGGTATTTCTCTACACCCGATAGCTCCCGAATGATCGGAATTAGTACGAGTGAACTCTTGTTTCACCAAAAGTGGTCGAAAATTGACTCCCAATGCACTTTCCCCAATGACTAGAAAAGCTCCACTAAATGTGGAGAACGAGGTAGTTAGTTGCGGTAAATTTAATAAATCCCCTAAAAATGGGGGCGCTCTCCAAATATGGTCGGACGGTTTAACTAAACATTAAGTGGTAGTGGCGGGGGGTGTTCACATGCTAACCGCCCCAGCGTAACCTGCGCGCGTTTCGAACCGCCTTATGAGAGTCGGAACGGGAGTTGCGTTCCGCTCCTTCTTGTCATTAAACCTTACAACTCCACATGTGAACAAGTTTGTATTCGGCAACTTCCGGAGGTTATGGTTATCACAACGGCCAAATGAACCATCGCATTATTGCTAGCAACCCGTCATGTGACTAGAGTTATGAAAACGCCGTCGGATTAACCTCGTGTCGAAACTACAATTGTAACATTAGTTTTAACCCTCGCATGTGAAAAGATTCATCACGGAGGTAAAGTTTTATGCTATGGTTAGGGCGGAGGCCGTGGTCACGGCACAAGGCCACGTGAGAGGGGATGGCCCTTCGAGGGGTACATCTAAGCCCTCAATGCAAACATTAATAAAGTTTTAAATATGGTGTATAGGGGCAAGAAACACCCGCGAGAGAAAAGGTGGTCAAGCCCTTCTACACCCATGCACGAGGTTTAGGGTTCGATTCCTTGGCCTCAAAATTTTTTAATAGACCATCACGAGGACACATGGTGGCCTATGGGCTTGCCATGTATTGCTCAACCATTGGCCTCGAGAATCTCATCATTGACCCAAATTCCTCCATACCATCAACATCCAATGACCCGATTGAGCCACGTGGCACCATCCTTTTGGTTGTGGTGAAAAACAAAATATTCATAGTATATTCTATTGTTATACTGCATGCGGCGAGAATCCGGTCACCAAAATTTTCTGTTTGGGAAAATGAACGAACGTGATATCTTCACTCATACGACATCGGTTTTTCAAACCATTCATATGCTAGATCAAAATGACGGGGCCTTTCCGATCGTTCGAGGTTTGGGCTGTTTTGAACACTTTCATTTTTAGCATAAGACATAATCTCCCAATCAAGTGTGAGGCTTAGGGATTGACAAGGCTCATTAAGAACTCTTAGCCCAAGTATCATTACACTCGAGAGATAAAGGAGAGAGAGAGAGAGAGAGAGGAGTTGGAAAATTGAGGAAGGCTTGGTTCAACCAACGGTTGTAATCTTCCCTCATATATATTAACAAAATTAGATCTTTTTTTGTCCATTTGATGTTTCAATGTCACCTTTATTGTTTATTGAGTCTATGAAGCATAGTATAAATGGTTCGAATTTGCATAGTTTAATGTTGATTATATAATTTTTTAATTGCTATGGTGATACCCTTTGTGAAGATTACGTGTGTGCTTTTTGTGTTTGCGGAGATCTAGACTTGGAAGGGCCGGTAGGGAAAGTTTTAGCCACACGCTTAACGTCTCAAAGGATCTGCTATTTACAAAGAGAGTAATCCTTCAATATCTCACTTCATCAATTATGCATTAGTATAAACATGTGTGCGATGTCTTTGTAACTATAAAAATAATTTGATTGTATAAATATGCAGGAATCCCTGGGGATATACATCAACTACCACCAATAATTTTACCCCTTAGGAGAGAACTTGCTGAAAGTCACCTTCAAAGTTGCAAGAACAAGTTGATAAATCAAGAGAAGACAAAGGGACATCAACTTGCGGCGGTATTTGGAGCTCAAGTTTACATTGAAGACTCTTTAGGCCATAAGGAGGAAGAAGACCATGTTCATATTTCAATAATAAAAAAAGAAAGTAGCAACAAAAATTGGCTTGACACTTCCATGGCAAGATTCATGTCATCGGTTCATGTCATGCTAGGTATTGATTCATCCATGTTTGACATCATTTTTTATATTATGTAAATTTTATATTGGAAAATGCAATGTAAAGTCGATCCAAGATTCGTCCATGTAATGTGAAAAGTCATGTAGGAAGTCTAAAGTTCATTGAGAAGTCTAACAATCATGAGGGTAGTCCAAGAGTAACAATGGAGGTGATGGATCACCCCATTGTTATATATACACCCTCATTGCTCATGTAAAGGACTTTTCACCTTGGCTCCTACTAGGCATTAGAGAGGAAGATAGTTATTTTGGAGGGAAAAGTGGTTGCTGTAACATCCATTATTGGAGCTAGTGGTGTTCACTTTCTTTATGTGTCTTGAAATTTTTACTTAATTCGGAATCTTTTTGAGCCAACACACTTGTGTATGTCATAAATATTGTAAGACTATTCTTTGTATGTTTGTGATGTATGTTGTTTTCATATGTACTAATAAAATTGAACTATTTTAGTGGCTTTGTACTTATTTTGTTAGTGTGTTGTATGTTTTTTAACAATTGTTTCTTCTAAGTGAACTATTTCGTTAGTTGTCTAGTGATTCATCTATATGTCATCGTGTGTATTTTCTGATTAGTACTATTACTTGCTTTTAAAAGGCTCACTTCTCTCTCCCATTTCGGTCGAAGAACATTGATCCACTCCGTGGGCGGAAAAACACAAGGCATGCTCATTTTTTAATACGAAATTGCTTGTGTATTACTCTCTCTTTTTGCTAAACATTGAAGCCAAGACATATCTTTAAGAATATGGTAGCGGGATTTATTTCAAAGGGCTCACACCAAACGGTGCGAAGTCTAATTCAGGACTTTTCATTAGGGAGACCCCCTTGCATGTTAGTGGTATCCAACACGTCAACATATTCAATCAACAAATTTGGTTATTATTGAAAGATGTAATGGGTATAGATACATCATTTGGGGCCAATGATTGAATCCAATGGCAAGAAGGACTATAGCCAATAAATTTATGCAAGGCTCGATTATAGCTATGTTAAACACATGGAAGGCATTTGTCATGTAATTGGATGTGAGTTATACATGCGCAATATATGCACAACCATAATGTTGATAACTTGTGTTTATCCATTTGTTTTGGGATGAAAGGTGGTTTGTTTAGTCGACTTGGTATCCATCAAAGACCATGCGATAGACCAAAAGGTACTAAGGATCCTATTGTCCTTATCTAAAATAATGGCTCGAGGTAGCCAAAAATCAACAAAAAAATGCTCAAAGAAGAGTTTAGAAAGTGGATTCTATTTTGATAATATTCTTGTATGTTTCAAAATGGCCATATTAGAAAATCACTCGACCACCAAAAACACGATTGTTACCATTCTTGAAGGGGGGACTTAACATATAATCCAAGGAGATTGACTCCCAAAGATTTTCTGGGGTAGGTATAAGTGTAGAAATTATCTAAATAGATTCGATTGATCTTGTAATGTACTAAAAAAATACGAATCAATTCTAAAAGTTGCGGAAACCAATTTCGATCGCACAATCACATAAACAAGTAAGAGAAATAATTATCAATTGCACAACACAAGACGTATATGGGGGAAAGCCTCAACTAAAATCCTCACTATATGTATATTTCATAAAGTCAAGAACATGAAACAATACAATGTTATTTCCCTTCTCGAAACCTATGCACTCTCTTGACTTTCTCATACGATCCTATAAGTCTCGACGTTGATCTAAGCAAGTTTGGTCAAATATTTAACCACTTCCTTTTCTGTCGCTTCGACCTTATGCATTCATGGAGCTGGTGGGCCCTATTAATTGTTCCAATTAATGATTGAAATACATCAAGAAAAGCTACGATGTCCTCATGCATGACGTGTACAATTTTCTAATTAAATTATACGGTGATAATTATCTTCCTTTAACCCAATCTCAACTAGGCCTTCCTTTGAAATTACATGCAACAACTATTTATAGTGAATTATTAGTTATTTGATTGATCACTACATGTGAATTAAATCATATTTAATTTACTAGACTTATCACTAGCTCATCTCTTAGTAGAACTAGTTAAGGCGATTTTAACTCAAATACTTGAGTTAACTAATTACAACTCACAAATAACTCAACCAAGGCTCTAAAAAAGTAGGGAGACACCTACATGCCTCTATTTTTACCTCAAATTGAATTAGCGAGCTAACTAAGTGTTACGAGTTTTCATGTGATGTGGAATTCAATTTACTTCTAATTTAATTGAGGAAAATTAAATCGGAAACGTTATGGGTGCCATTTCGATATTTCTTCTTTCCATTTTCAACACTCCCTCTCGACAAGAAATGAATTCAACTCTATCCCGGTCTAGTACCTTTGGAATTTTATGCATGCAACACTTCTCTGTTGTTTGCTACTTCACCTTCTAAAGGCGAAAAAGCATCCAAATTGAATCGGTATGATGCACATCTGTCTCCGGTGTATCGACGATTTGCTAGCTAATGCACTATCTACTAAAAAAATTTCGTTGCTATTGACACTACATATGTGTCATACCTTGCTTCTAACTCTAATTTTCACTCCCGATTATCTAACATGTTTGTCACTGCGAAATTTGAGTTTGCATCAAATAATGCTAATTCATCCTACTACGTGTATTGTGGAAGCTCTCTTATCAAGGTAATGATCCATGAGACAAAATACCTCAGTGGACCTTGTCCGTTCTTCTCTTGGGATTATTACTTCATGCCCACATCTCACTTGGATTTATGGATGCATGTGTTCCCTCTACCCACACGGATAGAAATTCCCCCTACTAGAGGTCTCTTCTCAAGTGGATTCCTCACTTGGTCTCCTCTCTACTTCTCCAATTGTGGACACCTCACAACTTTTGAGGGTTGCATGTTGAGAGGTAATTTATTCTCCCTCTCAAGCACCAAGTATCTAACCTTCGATTTGATCCTAAGATATTTGCATGAATCTTCGACCGAACGCCACATGTTCTTGGCTGCGCACACCAATCTTTTTCGCTTGTCCTTGGCGATGTTTCTCGGAAAACATTTCCTTTTCTAAATATCATATCATAGCCGGGGTATTCCAATACCTCTACGAAAACAAGATTCTTATTTAGTCCTAGAACAAACAAAACATCTGTCGGTCTAAGAGGGGGGCTAGACTCCTAAAATGTAATTGTACCTATGTCGGTCGTGTTATACCTCCCGGCATCTCCAAATTCTATGTTATGTTGGAGTCCTTCTCCTCCAAGTCACTAAAGATATTTATTCCCCATCATATGGAATGAGGCATCGTTGTCGAGATACCACATGCATACCATTACGGTGTTGTCCATGCATGCAATGAGAGTGAAATCGAAAGCAAGAAGCTGAGCTAGGCACTGCTTCTGTTGCAACCTCCCCTTCTTGCTTGCGTTCGTGAACATCTTGGCATTGTTCTGACACTCGTGACAATGAAAACACTTGATATGGACAAGTCTCTTTCCCTCTTTGCCTTGGGAATTCTTTCCAGCACATTTTATTTCCTTTTCCAACTAATGAAAAATGTTCTTCTTTGTCTTTGGAATAGGTCTCATCTCTAGTGCTTCGCCTTATCTCTTCTTGTACTAAGTCAAACCACAATGACTCCCACTCTCGTAACTTCTCCCTTGCATTCTGCAAGATCTTGGTAGTTGTGCCGGCTCTTGGGAAGGCCTAGAAGTTATAGGCTCTCCAAATCATCTTGGGCTACTATCACACTAACACTTCCAAGCTCATCATGACATTGAGTAAAATTTGTCAATTATTTTGGTATCATCTTTCCCTCCTCCATCATGATATTTACGAGCTTGTCCTTCGGGCGCCAACTTCCTATGGTCGCTTGCTATTATAAAATAGATTTGTTAAGGCCTTCCACATATCATATGGAGTTTCCTTTCCGCAGGGGTGCGAAGAATGTGGTCTCAATATCCTTAACATAATCCTTCTCGCCTTTGCTACATTCGTCTTCCATGCATCAAGATTTTGAACATTTTATTCTTTGCGAGAATGGGAATGTCACTTTCTATAGATTCCTTCAATCCATTGTCATAAAACACTACATCCTTCCGTGTCCTTACATTATATGCAATTCAAACTAACCTCAAAGGACTATTCAAGTTTGAATCCATAGAAATACATATTGATACATTGTTGGTCCTAAAGAATAAATTTGCAAATTCGATGTACCTATTCAAAACAAACTCTATTTATTCTCTTATACCGTGATTCCTACTATGATACCATGTAGAAATTATCTAAATATATTCAACTTATATTTTAATTATCTTAAACAAAATGTTTGAATCGAGTTCTACAAATTGTAGAAACCAATTTCGTCCTGCAATCACATAAACAAGTAAGAGAAAGAATTATCAATCACATAACACAAGATGTGTCAGGGAAAGCCTCAACTTAAAAAAATGATATTTGTATATTGCATAAATTCAAGATCATGAAACAATACAATATTATTTCCCTTCAAAGAAACCTATGCATCTGTTGAATGTTCCACTTAGATCTTGCTGCGGAAGTCGGGATATTTGATCTAAGCAATTTTGGTCCAATATTTAACCACATTCTTACTCTACCGGCTAGCCTTTGTTACGCATTCCTGGGCTAATTAGCTTCCATTATTATGAAATTCCAAATTAATTATTATGCAATACATCCAAGGCTTCCAAATGACCTCATGTGACATGTACAATTTTCTAATTACACAATTGATAGTTATCTTCCTTTAACCCCAATCTAAAATGGGACTTCCCTTCAGAAATGATAGGCAACAATTTATTTATAGATAATTATCGATTGTCGGATTTATCACTACATGTGAATTAAATAGGATTTAATTTAATGGACCTATCAATAGCTCATCTCTTAGGTAGAACTAGTTAAATGATTTTTAACTCAAATACTTGAGTTAACTCATTACAACTCACAAATAACCAACCGGGGCTCCTAAAAAGTAGGAGACACCTACATCCTCTATTTGACCTCCAACTCAAATTAGCAAGGCTAACAAAGTCTTCCTAACTCGATTTAACACTCACAAGTTGTCATGTGATGTGGAATTACAATTTACTTCTAATTTAATTAAGGTAAAATTAAATCGAAGCCTCATGAGTGCCATTTTCAATGTTACTTGTTTCCATTTTCAACAAGGTACAACCCATACTTATTAATGGTTTTTTACCAATGGAATAGGTAGTGCATGATCTAATATATCAATGGAAATCCTATCAAATATTTGGATAGTATAAATGCTTCTAAAGTATTTCTACTATCCTTAAACAAAAGTTCCCTTCCACTCAACTATAATGTGCCTCCAAAATAGTATTGGAGTGCTCACTTGAAGGAACACAAAAGTGACCTAGGTAGAACAAGAGCGCACCTTAGAGGTGGAAGTATGGAACTTGTTTGCATGTTGTTAATGACAGAGCCCCTTTGCGGACTAGAGGTGATCCCTCTAGCCTAGCGTGGGTCTAGAAAAAAGGGAACATGCTTGTTCCTAGGTTCCTAGTTTATAAATGAAATGAGGATTAAATACGTACCTCCAATCCAACGCTTTCGATGTGGTGTGTTGTAGCGATCTTCGATCCTCATTCTTTAAGTCTCATGCTCCTTAGGTAGTGAATTTTACACCTACACAAAGATCAAACGAAGCATAAAAATATACAAGCATACATGTTCATTTATAACTATCCAACTAGTCAAGGAGTTAGAAACTTTAATCATTAACACAAGAGAAAGTTGGAACTAGAAATGCAGTAATGTCATATTGATAAATAAATAAATAATTTTACAACCTGTGCCTTAACGATGTAGACCTCCTTAATTTGGTTCATTTGAGCATGTCTCAAAGAATTATTCATTAGTTCGGCTCGAGAGGGGCGAGAGTTCAAACTCTCTCTCACAACTATGGACTATTCTACTGTCGGCTCTTGGTGTATTCTAGCTATGTACGGATAGTTGATTAAATGGAATGAAGAGGGATTTATATGATTGGAAGATAAGCTTTGGGATCCACATATGGTGGAGGGAATTCCTTATCCATTTGGGAAGTGCACTTTTGTAGGAACTAAGAGGCCGAGGAGAAACTCGAACTCATCGATCGAACAAACATCCATGACTTCGCCCACAAATTTGTTACATCATGGAAGCTTCATTTCCATTTAAAAACCTTTCCAAGAGCATATTGGCATGGGTTCTCTTCGGAAGCGGAAGTGACCACGACGTGAGGCCTAGTGTTAACGGCCATCGGCGTGAGGTCCTAACTACACAACCACGGTGACCCAAAAATAGATGTTCTAAAGGGTCAAATTACGGAATAATCAATAGAGAATGTGTTCTTGACATGTTAAGGGATGTAATGAAATTAATTTTTATGTATAACAATGGAGGTGTCACGATAGTCCTCTAATATTCGGGGATGGGGAATGCGGGGATGGTGACAAAATACTATGTGAGATGCCCCCTAAACGCGGGGGGGGGGGGGGGAGAGAGAGGGGAGGGGTGAAATGCTTGTGAGAACATGCCAAACCAAAACACCATTGTTAGAGGACACCGCAAGATCAGTATGATTGATATCTATGATACATGAATATGTGGCATGGGCTCGGCCATCCATAATAGAGAACATGTAATAAGATCCAAGGTATGGACAAAACCATCCGGTGAGATCATCAAATAGACCTAGGTATGTTTGCAACCATCCAATCATGAGTCATGCATATAGCCATGATAAACCAAATTGTCCCGCAACACCAGATTTTTATCGAGAAAAAACCTAGGGTACTCTTGGGATACGCTCTCGGCAAGAAAAAGTAAAAATTCGAGCATGTGAATGAAGGAAGCTGAAGTCAAAACGGCCAAAGAAAGTCACTGATTACTAACTTGATGATGAAGGTTGTTAACGGTGCAAGAGAGACCACCAAATAATGACAATGGTTCTCAAGGTACTACTAGTACAATCCATAGAATGTGAACAATGGTGGAGTTGAACACCGCGCAATCCCTTGATCGAAGGCCATTGATGAGAACTGTCGTCGAATGCGAAGAACTTTCCATTGAGGCATACGAAGCTCTAAGGTACTAGAAGGGATTATACGGATCAACTATAGGATAATGAGCGAAGTCGACGAAGTGACCGATCGAAGGAGGGCCATAATGTTCCCATATCATTGGCACGAGGCAGAGGAATAAGATGATGGTGAATTAGGACTAAACGGAGGATCAAGGGTTGAAAAATGGAAAAACTTCTCTTGAACATCTTGGTGACACAACTACGGAATTTGGTAGTATTTGACATCGAGGATATGAGGTCATGATGACGAGGCAAGTATGAGAGGTCAAAAACGGATAACCCAAACCATGGAGAGCAAAATGATAGATATGGGATGTCCCCAACAGAAACGGAAGCTGAGACAAGTGTCATGTTCAAGAGCGACATCTTGTCGACACAGCGAGAACTAGTTCTGTTTTCCCCCACCATTTACGGTGAGTACTCCACTTATTTATGGAAACAAGCTTGAAGGAGGATAACATATGCTTTTCATGTAATTTTTTCCTTTGGAAAAATCACATCCTAGTATATTTTACAAGCCTAGGAAGGAGAAACTCGGTAACATCATGGTGACGGTTTCCGATGTCATTCTGTTACAACGAGTCTTACAAAGAGAAAACTCCCTTGTCTCTTCATGTTTAGAGAGTTTGAAATGAAGCGGAAAAACTCCGGTAGGGTCCCTTTTTGTAGGTCATCTCACGGATCCGAAAGGTAGAAAACAATATATGAGAGAACCTCTTATCCATGTTCGACTAAGGTATTCCTTTTTTCGTAAATAATCTGTCCCAACTCGAAAAAGGGGTAAACATATGCGGGAATGTGACGTTTACAGCCTTTAACGAGCTCAAAATGACAAAGAGTCTCGACAATATTTTCAATTTTTAGAGTCGAAAAGTGTTTAAAGATGACTCCGGTGTGAATTTTTGTTTTTACCGCGTCGGGAAAAGTAATAAAATACAACTTGTTTCCTCACCGTCATCATTTTTAGGACTTGTTGCATAAGAAACAAATGCAAACCCTTTTTTTGATAAAAAATAATAAAATAATCGAAAATTATGTCAAAAAACTAATTAGGGTTTATAAAAGGTTGTAAAACAATGCAAATAGTAAAAACAATTTACTTTTTACCTTTTCACCTTCTTGTGAGCATTTTCTTTGGTTTCCACTATAGTTGCGGGCGCGGCGGGGGAAATCCGGGGGAGTTCGTTTACAATTTTTTTTCCAAGTAGGATCTCTAAAATTCTTCTATAATTTAAGCTATTTTTCTTGTTTTCATGGTTTTAATGAATTGCTTGGAGTTTGAAAAAATGAGGCCACGGTGGCAGGCGCCGATTCCGGGGCACGGAGTCACGCCCAACCTCAAAATTTTTTAACGGGAAGGCGTCGTTCGGCATTTAGCATTTGAAAAATAGCGATCTTTGAACGTCGCAATATTTTAAGCTTTTTCTTCCAAAATGGTAGTAAAAAATGATTCAAATCTTAACTTGAGAGGCTAATAGAATCCCATTTGTTGGTTTTATGGGAAAATCAATAGCCAAAATGGTCATAGAGTGGAAGAACGAGAGCATGGGGAAGAGGATGGGCAAATCGCAGAAATGATCATGCCGCCGTTCACTGACATGGACTCCTAAAACTCTTCATGACCCCATGTTTAAGAGCTTAATGGGCGCTACGGTACTTGATTAGTGTGCCAGGACAACGATTGAGGAAAATTCATGATTCATGACCAAGAATTGGAGATAGAAGTCTCGAAATTTACTTTATAACTAGATTTTTGTGGAGGGGAGAGAGACCAGCATTTGATAGGTAATCATGCTCTTGGAGAGAGCATGGGTATGTTGATAGATAGGGTGAGTCCCGGAGGAAGAAAGCATCTAAGAGTGGCAAGGTAGACATTTAGAACATGCACCGGTTGGCATTGAGGATAGTGCTACATACTATTACTCGAGTTGCGAGGATCTTGGGATCCCGATGGCAGCTACAAAGGCACAAATTCAACTAGTCATAGATTTCATGGCTCCGACCATATTCCAATTGGGCGGAAGCGATGACAATAAAATTGAAACATCAATTAACCAAATGCAAGAATGGTAAGGCTGAAACAATTTGGATATGGGTCCATCTTGATGACATTTTCATCTGGAACGGTTAGATATTTCGAGGCGCAAGGAGGGTGTCTATACCTATGCCACCGGCCACGAGAGCCACGGATGTTGTTGGGTGGAGTTGATACCTCGATCGGGGAGGGTGGAAAACACATGTTGTGGAGACTAGAGGTTTTCAATTGGTTACGCCTACGGCTCATCATGGTAGAGGAATAGCCGTACACCAATACCGATTCCCGGGGGGATACGGACCTTCCACTTTCGGAAGGGGATGAATAGAGGAGGAGGATTTAGGTAAAAACTCATTTTTTGGATTTTTATAAGTATTATGATTTTTTTCATATGTGTTTTGATATTTACTCATGTGTTGCGAGATGTTGGACCGGAGAGACCCGCCGGAGATGTCCCCCATGGCTCGGAGGGTCCCACAAGACTGATGGCCCCTCATGGTGAGGGAAGCAATGAGGAAGAAATCACACGCACTTGGAGGGACTCATGTGGGATCTGAACATATGGGGTGAGAGTTCTCAGGTCTTATCGGAGGGCACACTACGGGGTGTCTAGCCGCATCCATCGACTGCGAGGTGGTTCGTACGGGAAATGCGTGCTATCATGAGCACCATGTGGATTAGACTCATAGGTTTTGTTATCACTCAGGTAAATTCTTAAGTTGTGGGATTTTGGTTTTTAGTCAAAGAATACTAGAGGTAACCACAAACCTACTTCAAACTCTGAGATATATCATTCCTAGTGTTCGGAGAGGGCTCTCTCTTTCAGAAGTTTAACTTTGTTTTGATTTGTGAATATTAGGCTATTAAAGTACATATTTGGTTTTGTTTTGTTGGATTTGGTGGGAAAATTTCACTTGGAGGGGGGTAGATAGAGGGAAATCTACTTGTCCATTGGCCTATGGAGTCTAATTCAAGCTAACGGGCGGGATCAAAGACTAATAGGTCAAATGTACGGAGCAAGGTATAACCCTTGGAATCTCGATAAAGGTGGTTTTTGAGATGGTATGATCGGGATAAAGGGCACTTAAGAATCCTTAAATACGGAAAAGGGAAGTAGAATGAAGGTCAAACGGGAGAGGGGGAGAAATTAAGCATTACCTGCTTTGGAAATCGAGGAAAAACAAAGAAATGATAACTAGTTAAAAACGGGGAATTGTACTAACATGTCCTGTGAATTTATACTCCTAGTTATACATTGATTTAGAATTAATACATAGATGTATGCATGAAACAAAAGAAGATAACAATGAAAAGTTTAAGAGAGTACTTCACTCAGGATAGCTTATCATAGGGATCTTGAAGTATGATGCCAAAAATGTGATCTAGTCTACTACTTAAATTCAAAATCCAAATCCTTCAAGTCAACAAAATATCTATAGTAATCTCTAGCAATTTTATTCCACCAAAATACTTCAAAGTGAATTATTTATATAAAATGTCTTACAAAATATCCTAGATGAATTTTAGGAATTAACTTAGGAAAATTAAATATCTTACAACAATAATAGTGACAACTTCCTTAACAAATCAGCGAGTTGTCTATTTTATTCAAAATAAATAGAAAGCTGTTTTAAGATAACAAGCATCTACTTGCTTATGTGTCCTCTCTGTTGGCTTTTTAGATATTTTTAGAATTTAACTTGCCTTCACTAATACTCTTTTTCTGTTGTTCTCTTTATCACTTATACTCTTTCACTTCATATACTCTTTAACCTTTAGTAAGATTACTTCTGTTTTGTAAAAATGTTTGTTTGTTGTGAAATCAACAAAGCAGTTTTTTCTTCTTCATTTGTTTGCCTTCTTTCTTCATAGCAAATAAGTTAATGCTTGCCACTCCTCATTTTTAGGAATTCTAATATTCTTGAGTTTCTAAAATTATCATCAACCTTAGTGTGCACGGCAAATGTGGGTTTGATGACAAACAGAATTTTTGATTTCATCTTGCACCAAATAAAACAAATCTTCAAAACTTTTTAGAAATACTTTTCTGGCAGATAACTTGACATTTGGCTTGTTCACTTGCTCCTTGGCATGTTCTACGATATTTTTGTCATAATCATTAAAAGGGCATTAACTTATCATTCCATGATGTCTGAAGTCCCTTTGCCTTAAATTGGTGAATTTAACCATGAATCTAGTGACAACATTGTTCATTCCTTCACATTTCTCTTCAAGGCTGCCTCATCAAATTTCTTTTGGTAGTTACTTTCCTAATTTCTAGAGATAGTAGCTATCCTATCATTTATACGGGGTATTCAAGTTCTTGTCTATTATTTCTATTGAAAATTGATCAACCTAACAACTTTATTACGGATTTATACGCAATTCTTCTTGTGTCTTTTGGATGTTTGCATGAGGGAAGTACGCCAATAATAACTTTCTTTGCTAAAAAATTACTTGAATTGATGGCCAAACATCATGAAAAGCTTCAATACATTATTCCATAGGTAATTTTTAATATATGATATTTGATCCTTGAGAGTTAATTCTTTACGAAGCTTCTTTACCTCTTCACTCAATGTTGTGAGCATTCTGTTCATGTATTTTAGCATCTCTCTAAGCTAATTTTCTTGTATTCTCGATATTTTCAATTATCTTAGTCAATTTGTTGATTTTGTTGGTTTTCAAGGACATCTCTTCCATTTTCCTTTACTAGTTGACTACTTTCATACATGAGAGCAATAATGTTGTAGAAGATTCGATTATTGAAGTTGTTGAAGAAGTCAACGGCACTACGATGGCCGGTGGCTCTTTAGATGCAATTTCTCTCCTAAAGTAGATGAATGCTTATTCTTGTGATATTTGGGATCAACTTTGTAGGAATGTTAGTTCTTCTTGTCTCCTTTTCTTGGACAAATTGGTCCATTTCTACTTCCATTTCCTTGATTTCGGTGACCAGTTGAAGTATCGAGCTCATCATTTCATCTTTCTCCTTTTGATCATGTAATACTTCCTTTGTTTGAGGATGCTCTCCTTGAGGAAGCTTGAGATGTTTCCTCAAGGCAGCTATGTCCTCATTTTCTTTTAACCCAATGCTTGATTTCTTTGATGTTTGTAGGATCATATCCTACATGCAATACTAACTTCTTAAGGCCTTTATCTTTAGATCCTTTGCATATAGTGAAGCTTTATCCATTCATTTGGTCATTTGCATATTAGAGATGGTATTTTGAAACTTCTATGAGCACTCATAGCTTTTGTAGTCATTGTGGAATAGATCATCTGCAGTGTTTTCTGTGAAATTCAATACGATCCAACTCATGGATTTTATCATGTTACTTCATATCAACTTTTTTATAGTCGGTGTCTTTGGCAGCAGTACGGTGGGATGTAAAGAAGCTGACATAATCAATTTTCGTTGAATAATCAAATGATGATAGGAATGTTGTTTTGGTTACAGACTTTGCTTCAAAAACTAAGAATATATTTTCGATTTTGATTTCCTCATTCTTCAATTTGATTTGCTTGTATTTTTCATAATATCAAATCCTTCTCCTCGGTGAATATGAGGAAGACAACTCCATAATTTGTTTCATTTCCATTATGTTTGTGCATCTTCCATTATTCAATTGTTCTTGATTCTAATTTGGCTCATGATGATAACAATGGCTACATTGGTCTGTACGTACGGGTGTTGGTATTCAGGGATGTGTTTTCCTCAACATCTGTATTACTTTACCTTTATATATCTAGTTTTGGCCTCTTATTGTAAATGATTTTAAACTTTGTCTGTTTGTAGTCTCTACGGTATAAGCTCCTTCTTCTCTTGATTCTCTTAGTGGATGTCTTTGGTTGTTTGTCAAATTCCAAAGGGTGACTAGTATTCCTTTGGTTTACGCCTTTGTTAAAGTATTGCCAACCCACTCAATTTGATTAGAAAAATTCTCTATTTACGCTTTGACTCATGGATAAAGGGTGTCCAATTTCATTTTACCCTTATTTCATAGAATCCCTTGTGGATCATAATTCCATGAGAAGCTTTCTTCTAATTTGTACTCTAGTATTTGACTTGCGCTTCTTTTAACACTTTTCTTTGATTACATATGAAAAGGCCAAATTGATTTTTGAGTTTAAATTGGGTCTTTCTTGAACATAACATTTATTGAATGCGGGTCGAGTTTGCCTAATGTACTCTAAGGCAAATATCCTCATAGATGGATTCTTTGGAAACTTGTAAGGCAACAAGTTAGAACCAAAAACTCTAATTTCGGTGAATTTCTCATGCCATTACCAATCACCTACTTTTCTTTTCTCGATAGGTTTGTGTTAGAGTTGGTCCTTACGACCCTGCGTCGAGAGATCGTGTTGCTTTTGCATATTCATTCTTAGGTGTCTCGCCTTGTTCCACTTCGTTGCATTTCGCTAGGAGCATGCCGACGGGCGGGGGGGGGGGGGGGGTACATTGTCTTGCTGTTTCCTCATGCCTATGCGGAGGCTATTTAAAAATTCCTAAAAAACCATTGAAATTCATCGTCACTTCACTCATGGTCATTAAATGTCGGTTTGGTTAAAAAATGTCTTTAGTCCTAGAGTCTAGGGTTTTCGAGTCATTTGCATACATTTCATAAAGCCCGTAGGCCATGAGGTTGGTTTTGCAAAGTTTTGATCTCATGTTTTATTATCATCGGCATTTGAAGACATTTCTGCTCAAGGCTACTGTTTTGGAAATTGAAAATTGTCTAATTTTATTTTGTAAATAAGTGTATTTATTCATCATCGGAAACTTCGGTGCAAGCCTGCGATCTTTTCCAAAGCCACGTGCCACGTCCAAAAACGTAAGTGATCAATCCAAAAACTCGAGAAAAAGCCAAAGAGAAAACATTATTAAAGGACCAAGGACAAAAATGCCAAAAACATTATAAAGTGGGTTGTCAAATAAATTTGAAAAGCAATCTGATTTGATGAGATATTTATTTCATATATAAACATGGCAAACAATCTCATTTGCAAGAGATCTGCAAGGCAGAAGTCAAATTCGTGTTTTTGGAGGCCGAAGACAAGTTGCAGAATCGTTGACAGCGTTTGGAGGTGGGCGCTACCCACTTGAGGTGCGCGCTACCCACTTGGTGCGCGCTACCCACTTAAGTGCCACGACCGATTGCAAGTACAGCGCTACCCACGCCAGCGCTACCCACTTATGCGGTCACTACCCACTTAAACTATAACCCGGAAAGAAAATTCGTGTTTTGCGCCCAGTTTTGATTCAAGTTGACTCCAGCAGCTTGCAAACAGGTTTTAATCATTTCTCATTAGATTTTTAATATGGTTGTGATGTCATTGATGTTGGAGAAACAAGCCATGCTTGGAGAGAAATATATGAATCCTTCATTCACATGCAAGTTAATTCCATAAGGGTTTTGAAATTGTATGGGCGGTTTTATGAAAAATTTGAAAACCTTTGAATGGTAGATATGTTCACACCCTGGCACGTTGTATATATGATCCTCACACCCTCAGTTATCATCTTATCACTGTTGTTCATGCCCTTTCATCTTTTTACACAGTCTTATGTCGACTAGTCTATAGCCCTCATCACCATAATATCACCTTTGCTGTTGTTATCATTCTATTACCACTGTGATAGTCATTTGGGTCACTATGGTTATTATCATGTTCTCCCTATTCTCCAGTTCATAAACACAGTCCTATACTTGTTTGCTTATTTGACAAATTTTGCCCATCATTACCAAAAGCTTGCACCATACTTTGCAGTTGGCACTCATTTGTGAAACTCACTTATGGTCAAAACAGTGGTAGTTTTCATGCCACTAAAGCAGAGCCATCCTCATTGTAATTTTGTTTTCCTGTGATACTTTGGTACGTGGGTGACATTTATTGGGTTTTGAAAATACATTAAACTTTGCCTTTACTGCACCTATATCAGCATCCATATTACAAATATCTTGTTCAAAGCCATGTCAGAGACAGAGTCAGTTTATGAGCAAGGGTCGGATAGTGATTCCACAACAGAGGGTAATGTGCCACGGAGGCCTCACAGAGGTGGAAAAGGTGGTAAACATCTCAGGGAGGAGCCTACTTCTTTGGCTCAATTGCAGGCATGTCCGCTTGCAATGGATTGTTTTCGGGTTCAGTCATGTTTTCGATTCTGTGAAATGATTTCACAAACCCAGCTTCATCGTCAACTAGCTCGTCTGTTTGTTCTACATTTACGTAATGGCCGTGTAAATCTCGCTGGAGTGGATTTCATTCTGTCACCAATGACTATTGCTCAGGCCACTGGCATACCAAATCTAGGAGAGGAATGGAACAAACATCAACATTTAGAGAAATTCCACTATGAGCCATACATCAAACCTGGGTATATGAGGCACTTGGGCAGAGTTTTTCCTTTCAGATTCCTGAGGGATGAGTTTGCATCGCTGATGAAACTCATCATTCGGTATTTCAGTTGCGAGGGCACATTCGCGCGTCTCTTTGCGTACCATGTTCGTTTTTTGATGCACTTCACGAGGGTACGTATGATGAACATTCTGTATTTCATGTATCGCAACATAGACAGGATGATGATTTTTGTACAGAAGAAGAGCCCAGCACAGCAGCATAGAAGTATATATCATTACGCTTTGATCAAGATCATAGTGTTACATCAGTTGGCACAGCAGGGCATCACTTGGGAGGATTTCATCTCCCGTGACTTTTTCACAGCGTCACAGCCACCTCCCAGGGTAGTTCATGATGCGGGAGAGCCTTCACACCAGCCGGACATTCCTGAGGTTGAGCACATCAGCGCTCCATTGGTTCTGACATATCAGCGAGGCCACAGGGCCTTATTTGCAGCTACACGGCGAGTATTATCTCCACGTAAGGTGGAAGGGGTCTTGCCGACTTCATCAGCAGAGCGAGTATTATCTCCACATGATGTGGAAGGGGTCTCGCCTTCTTCTTCAGCACAGGTACAGATCCAGGACAGGGGCAAGAAACCCATGCATGATGAGGGTCCATCAGGAGGCCGGGACACGGATTTCACGATCATTGATGTTGATGCGAGCTCTCCTAGCTCAAAACTGAGGGATATCATCCAGGAGCAGAGGGCCGAGAATGACACGTTGAAAGATCAGTTGCAGAAAGCTCAGTGGGTGATAAACTATCTGGAGCAGCGCAACAAACAGCTAGAGGATGAGCACACACTTTATGAGCTGCATCGAATCCGTGAGGATCGACAAGTGGCCCGGAAGAGACCAGGTGATATGACACAAGTTGAGCGGGAGACTGAACTCATGCATGTTAACATTCATCTGGAGAAGTTGTTGGCGAAGGCTAACAGAGAGAAAGATATGCTTCGTCACATGAAAGGCCATTATTGGGCCCGCATGCATGTCTGCAAAGCGAGAATGAAGATTCTGAAGAGGAGGTTGAGCGAAGCACTAAAACGATGGAAAAGGCCTGATCCACTCCGGATTTTGGCCGAGGCTTCATTGGCTGGGCAAGATACATGATGGAGGGTCTTTGCTCCGAATTTGAGCAAATTCGGAGAAAATTTTGTCATTTTGAAATTTTTTGGTCTAAAAACAGGTTTTTCAGTTAAGCGGGTAGCGCGCCCATATGCTCATATTTTTTTCGGGACACTTGCTGAAGGAAATTTTTGCATTTTTGGATTTATCATGGTAAGTTATGCATCCTCAGGCATTTCTGAAGAATTTCATCAGATTCTGGATGGTCAAAAAGCTCAAAAACACCATGAAAACCACCTTGCTGCCACCTTTTGCACCAGCAGGAAGTACTTCTGGGAGAATGAAGTTTTGGAGGGGAAAATGAGCTCCAAATTGAGAAATTCCACTTGGGTTGGATAGCCAACATCTAGGGCTTTCCAACGAGCTATCATGATCTCAATTTGGATACCAGGAAGTGCCTCAAAATCAGACTGAAAGGCGCGCTACCCACTCAGCTCAGGGGCGCTACCCACTTAAATTTTTGGCTGAATTTTCAACTTCCAGCTCAGAATTTCGGCCAGTTGGGACCAGTTTTTCTTGTGGATGAAATTTTTGGGTTTTCATGATGTAAATTGATGGTTGACATGTAACTTTGGCTCATTTTTACCTATTCTAGAAGATTCACTCTCAAAAAAGTGAAAATCATGTAAATGAATCAGTTTCCACTCTTTTAGAGGCAAGTTGTTAACTGCCTAGATTTTAGCTCCTTGATTAGAATTTGTTGGAACTGCTCCTAGAAGGAGGATTTCGACCCCTAGAGGTGTGGGAAGGGGTTAGAGTGATCTATATATTGTAATTTCTGATACATTCTACAGGTTGGACTCTTGGGAAACTTTTGGCACACATTGTAAATATTTTTCATATTTTGGCTAAGGAAAGATCAGAGGTTTTGCGGCACTTGTTGGGATCCTTGTGGTGTTTTGTTCTTGATGGTGTTTTCTCTTTGTTTACTGTAAGTTCTTCATGTTTAATGTATGCCATTCCTTTCATATGCTTCTGAACTAAATTGAATGAGTAGATGAGGTTGAATCCATTGTTTACAGTGCTCTACCTTTGAATTCATTTAGTTCTATATGTTTTCGACTGTTTGGAGAGGATCCAAGTTCTTCTTTGCCCTCTTCAGCTCCTTGTCGGTCTAATCTGTCCGTATATCCAATAAAAAGCATCAAGACAATCACCTACCTCGCCCCAACTCGAAATCTGCAAAGGTCCGATCTTATCCCCGAACCCAAAATTTGTTTTCCCCATTTCTCCAGCGAAAACCCAAAAAATCAAAATCAAACTTACCTATCTCTTTACTAGCCTAAAATCAGCTCCTATCATAAGTCATCTCGCACCCTATTTCTCATTTTATCGAGATTGATGGAGAGAGCCCTCTCCTGCCCTTGTAGGGCTAGCTACGAGGCTAAGCGTGGTTTGATGTAGCCTTGAGTTTTATCTCATTTCAGCCTGAGGTAGATTTGAGCGCTAACATAGTGGCGACCATACTGGGGAAAATCTCAATGGTTTGCTTGTTGATGTGTTTGTTTCATGAGTCTTAGACGGAGTCTGAAGTCACGCCAGGTAGCTTTCGAAACGCTTTTGCTATGCATAAGCGGTAGTAGATAAACGCTGCTTCAGTCGATCTCTGGTAAGCTTGTGAATGCAGCACTCGATTCGCAAATCACCCCAGTATACTTGTTCGTTCTAGACCTTTGGATGATTGAGTCTAGAAGTCGAAAGGCTGAAAATAATTGATTGTGTTCCTTGAAATTTTTTCCAAATAGATCAATACACTGGCTTCAAGAAGGAATACTAGGTCAAATCCTGACCCTGATCCACCAACGATATTTGAAAATCCAAATCTGATTCCTAGGATCCTTAGAAGACAAGGAAGTCAAGAAAGTTCTGAAAGAGAAAGTCAAGTGAGTTTTGGGAGTTCCAGATTGCTTTCTAGATCTGCATCCTGTCCTGTGAAAATTATATATGTTGACGAAATTCCTTTTGATGCACGATTTGAAACATCCTTATTCGTAAATTTTTCTGAAACTGAATTATCAAGATTAGTTCCGGATTCATTGTTTGCTGAAGATTTTCAATAGAGATTTGTTTCATATCACTTGGATAGACAGTTGCAAAATTCCATTGTGGCTACCAACACTCCTGAATTCACTGAATCTGCTTCACAAACTCTTGAACCATCTGAATTTGCATCTAGTTCACGGATCCCCACTGAACCTCCCTTTATCCCTACCATTCCGATTCAGACTGAATTTTCTGATCAGCAATCAACAGTAATTTCTCCTCCGTCTCCACCGTATACACCTCGCACACCTCCTGCTCCTAGTCCTCCTGTTTCTCCTAGACAGCAGATTATCATCAATCCGCCAAGAGTCATGGCAGCCAGATTTGCACCTCTTGTTTTGCCGGCTAATTTAGATGCTATTCCTGCTGATTATCAGAGAAAAATTCCTATATTTGATGGCACCCCACAGAGTATATCAGCTCAGCAGCATATTGTTCGAATGACAGACTTTTTTGATCTGCATGAAATTGATGCAGAAAATGTTTCAATGAGATTGTTTGCCCAGACATTTGGAGGAGAGGTTCGTAAATGGTTTAGAGCTTTACCGGCCAGAAGTATCAATACATTGCAAGACCTTCAGACACAGTTCTTAGATCGATGGGAAATGAAAAAGGATCCACTGCAGATCACTTCAGAGTATACAAACATCAAGCGTAATCCTGGTGAGTCCGTTCAGGATTATATCATTAGATTCAATACAGTGTACAATGCAATCCCAGATGACTTAAGGCCGTCTAAAAAGTCAGCTCTTCTTAAATTCCCGGATGGTTTTGATCCGGAGATGGCTTATTCCCTTCGTGATAGAGATCCGCCTACCTTAGAAGATATGCAGAAGATTGCCGTTAGTGTTGAGGCAAATTTGAACGATAAAAGAGCACGTTTGAAAGCAGAAAAAAGAGTGACTATAAAAGAAGAGCCTTCCACATCTACATCCGAACAGCACTTGATTCGTGAGATGGAAAAAATGTTCAAAAGAATGAATCTTGACAAATCAGAAACGCAGATTCGAAATCCAAATTACCGTGGCCAGCAGCAGCCACAGTTCAGAATAAAGCAGCGTGAACAAAGACCACCAGAGCCGACACCCCAACAGCAGATTAAGACACCTCTTTTGCAGAATTTTGTGAGTCAAGATTCAGACGATGATGATGATGTAGCAGGTGAGCAAAATCATTTCTTCACTCCCGACGATTTGCCTATTTATATTACTGAGAATGAAGAATATGGAGAAAGTTCAGCTGCTCAGAAAGATGAAGATTTCATATTAGCAAATGATGCAGATTTAGAGGAAGAGTCAGATGAATACCAAAGAGGATATTTGAATGCTTTGTCCGCTCAACAGAAGCAATACTCATTGAGAAACCGAGATGTGCCCATAAATCCAATTCAGAAACGAAAAGAAGCTTCAGCACCAAAGACGGATTCACCGATACCACAGAAGAAAGGAAAAGAGACAATTGATCCCGCAGCTAGTAAAGTATCATCAGCAGAAAAGGTAAATCGGTCAAACATAGTGAAAGACAAGGCTGAAAAGAAGGAAGTTCCGGTCAAAGAGGTTGAGAAAGTTTCAGCATTTAGTTTGGAAAATGAAATTTCCAAATTAAAAATATCTATTCCTTTGACAGAAATCATGAAGAACAGCAGCTACCGCGGTCAAGTCTCCAAAATTCTGAACTTTGATCCAATGTTTGATACGGTAAATGTTGAGGATGATCAGCCAGAATTGATTTTCGGGCCTGCATTAGATGGTGAGTCCCCTGACAGTGATGTTCCTCCCTTTTATATCAGTTTGAGGTTGCATGAATATGTTTTGCACAATGCTATGTTCGATTCGGGTGCTTCGCACAATTTGATGCCAAAGGCAATCATGGAAAAGTTGGGACTAGACATTACAAGAAAATATCATGATTTGTATTCATTTGATTCCAGCCGTGTGAGGTGTATAGGACTCATCAAATATTTGGTTGTAAGCTTAGATCAAATTCCAGCAAAGAATGTCTTAATGGACGTGGTGGTGGCGGACATTCCTCCGCGATTTGGTATGCTCCTTTCAAGATCTTGGGGGGCAAAGTTGAAAGGTACACTTCAGTTAGATTTCTCTTATGCTACAATTCCAGTCTTCGGTCAAATGAGAAAGTTATATCGAGATCAGAAGATGAAATACATGATAACTAGCAAAGAGAAGCCAATCAATCATCCTGTAAATTATGTACATACCGACTTAGAGTCGTTTGTGTTGTTTGCCGATAGTTTTAATGATATAGATAGTCAATTAGTTCAGGCGGAAGATATACCAGAAATCACTGAGAATTTTAGAGAAGTTCTGCGAAAAGAAAGAAGAGAAAAACAAGCTAATGTGGAGCAATCAGCTAAAGACAATGGGCAGCAAACAAAAAAAACAGAGCCGGTGCAATTTCAGCATTTAGAGGACGATGAAGATGGTCTTTGGACCATGGATTTTGATGGCGCAGTGGGCAGCGATGGTGTTGGAATTGGTGTTTGGATTCGTAGTCCGTTTTCCGCTCCGGATAAGGTTCCGAGCAATGTCAGAGTGTGTTCCTACAAACTTGCTTTTGACTGTTCTAATAATGAAGCGGAATATGAGGCTCTAATTGCTGGCCTTAAGATTCTTAAGAAGCTGAAAGTGAAAAGGATTGCAGTATATGGTGATTCAGAATTGGTGATAAAGCAAGTTAAAGGTGAGTTTCAGGCCAAGCATCCTCGCATGAGGGCTTACCGTAATGCAGTTTTAGACATTCTGAAATTATTTGCTGATCATACCTTGACATGTGTGCCCCGCATACAAAATGGCGTTGCTGATGGACTTGCTAAGGCAGCAAGCAATCTTAAAATTCCAATGAATTCCAGCAACAAATTTGAGATTCATGTGAAACACCGCCCCACCGTTCCAGACAATCAGCGATGTTGGCAAGTCTTTCAGGATGATGAGGAGATTAGTGAATTTCTGCAGAATAAGGGTAAGTCTAAAGACACCTCCATAGATACAGAACATGATGATGGTAATGATGACATACAAATAAACCAAATGGAAGTGCTGCAACTTAAGGATAACATCATTCCTAAGGGATTGATTCCTTTGGAAGAACTGTTTGACCAAGACGATGTAGCCCGCAAACCGACATTGAGGCCAACCGAGAAAGGGGTAGAAGAGGTAAATATTGGGACAACTGAGAATCCCAAGATGGTTAAGTTATCAAAGTCATTGTCACCAAAGGTAAAGGCAGAGTATGTGAAATTGTTGTCTTCATTTTCTGATGCTTTTGCGTGGGATTACTCAGATATAAAAACATATGATACTAACATCATTCAACATACTATCCCCATCAAACCAAATCAGAAGCCTTTCCGTCAAAATTTGAGGAGAATCAATCCAAAGCTGCTACCATCGATCGAAAAAGAGGTAAACAGGTTGTATAAGTCAGGAATCATTGTGCCTATCCGATTTTCATATTGGATATCAAATTTGGTGCCCGTGAGAAAGAAAACAGGTGAGATCCGTTTATGTATCGATTTCAGAAATTTGAACAAGGTATCATTAAAAGACAATTATCCACTGCCAAAAATGGACCATATATTGCAGCGAGTAGTTGGAGCATCAAGGATGTCACTACTCGACGGATACTCAGGTTATAATCAGATTTTAGTGCAGGAAGATGATCGTGATAAGACTGCGTTCACCACTCCTTGGGGAACATTTCATTATGCAAAGATGCCGTTTGGTTTAAAGAATGCAGGCGCTACCTTTCAGCGTGCAATGGACATGGCTTTTGCCAACGAGAAAGATGTGTTTTTGGTTGTTTACCTTGATGATTTAACCGTGTTTTCCAATTCTGATGAGGAACATTTATATCATTTGAAAATTGTTTTCCAGAAGTGCAGAAAATATGGCATTTCGCTGAATCCGAAAAAGAGCCTTTTTGCCATGGATGAAGGCAAGCTCCTTGGCCACATCATATCGAAAGATGGCATTCGAGTTGACCCTGCACGTGTTGAATCCATACAACAGATTGAGCAGCCCCGGAATAAGAAAGAAATACAGTCATTCAATGGTAAAATGAATTTTCTGCGTCGTTTCATTCCAAATCTTGCAGAACACCTTAGAGAAATCACGAACATGCTGAAAAAGGACAGTCAGGTAAAGTGGACAGAAGAGGCAGTGAAATCATTCAATTTGGTAAAGATAGCTCTTTCTTCAGCCCCTATTTTAATTAGCCCGGACTACACACAAGACTTCATTTTGTTTTCTTTTGCTTCTGAGCACACATTAGCAGTTGTTTTAATGCAAAAAAGGGATGGAGTTGAGAAGCCTATTGCTTTTTTCAGTCGGATTATAAGGGACGGAGCATTGAAGTATAATATTATTGAGAAACAAGCACTTGCACTTGTAAAGGCCTTGAAAGATTTCCGTGTGTATATACTGCATTCCCACATTATAGCATACGTTCCTAACGCAGCAGTTAAAGATGTTTTGGTACAGGCAGATCCAGAAGGAAGACGGGGTAAGTGGATCGCTGCGTTGTTAGAATACGATGTGGAGATTAAACCAACCAAGCTGATCAAAGGACAAGGACTCGCCAAGCTCATGGCTGAAACAAATCTGCATGCTCTAGATATAAATTTGATTGCTGCCATGTCCGATGAAGATGAGGAAAGTACGTCAGTTCAGGTATCTGATATTTTTGTTTCTTCCCCTTGGTATGCTGACATTTTATACGTGCTTCAGAATTTGTCTCCACCTCCCAGGATGCCTAGAAATAAGAGTAGAACATTGAAGTTGAGAGCTGCTAAATTCTGCATTCTGAATTCTGCATTGTATTGGAAAGACCCTGGAGGAGTGTTGTTGAATTGTTTGGTAGAGGAGGAAGCTCAAAGAGTTTTGGAGGACTTTCACAAAGGTGACTGCGGAGGCCATTTGTTTTGGAAGACCACAGCGAATAAGATCCTAAGGGCAGGGTATTATTGGCCTTCTTTGTTTTCTGATGTATTTAAGGCTGTTAAAAATTGTCATGAGTGTCAAATTTTCGAAGGGAAGCAGAAACTACAGCCTTTGCCTCTAAAACTAATTGAAGTTAGTGCACCATTCTAGCAGTGGGGATTGGATTTTGTCGGGGAAATCCACCCAGCATCTTCCGGACAGCATAGATGGATCTTGACAGCTACGGACTACTTCACAAAGTGGATCGAAGCAATTCCCACTCGACAGGCCACGGATGCGGTAATTATCTCTTTTCTTGAAAACAATATTCTGTCACGTTTTGGGTGTCCTAGTAAAATAATCACAGATAATGCAGCAACCTTCAAGTCTAAAAGGATGGTTGAATTTTGCTATAAGTACAATATCAGTTTGGGACATTCGACTGCCTACCATCCACAAGGGAATGGCCTGGCGGAATCTTCAAATAAATCCTTGGTGAATATTATTAAGAAATTGCGGAAATCAATAAAAAGGGCTGGCACAAGAAGTTAGTGAATGCACTGTGGGCTGATAGGGTAAGTCAGAAAAAGTCTATTGGCATGTATCCTTTCGAGCAGGTGTACGGAACAGACACGGTATTTCCTACTTCACTTGCTGTCCCGGTGGTCAAATTGCTTCAGGAAGCTGGTAGTGAGGAAGATCCCATGCAACGGAGAATTAATCAGATGATTCATTTACAGCAGACACGGGAGGAGGTATTTCAAAATACTTTCAAGTTGCAGGAGCGCATAAAGAAGATCTACGACAGAAAGGCAAAAGCGGATAAGTTTCAGTTGGATGAGGTAGTTTTGAAATGGGATGCTCGGAATGAAGATAAGGGAAAGCACGAAAATTTTGAAAACCTATGGAAGGGTCCTTTTAAGATCGCAGCGTATCGGGGTCAAAATGCCTTTCTTCTCAAAGAAATGAATGGAGATGATTGTCCTGGAGGACCGATCAATGGTCGGTTGCTGAAACGATATCACTTCTGAGTATCTTCTGCTGATTTCATCATCATTGTATATATCGTTTTACTTCTATTTCATTGCAAGTGTGTACTGATCTCTCATCTTCAGTCTGGGGCCCGGAGCGAAGGCTATAATTCTGGAGATGGAGGTTGGTTGGTTTGAAATTGTCAAGTCAGTTTTATCAGTCTTTCAGTTTTAAAGTCATGTCAGTTTTGGTCAAATTTCAGTCAGTCTTTAGTCAAATTTGCAGTCAATAAATATGTCCAAAGTTTTTGTTTTATCAGTTGAAATAATGACTCCATCGCCCAATGGATGAAGGCACTGTCTGACTCCCCCAGAGATCTGTCGTTCTTGGCATCTCCATGAAGCCACCATCCCCATTGGAGACAATGTTAGAGTCGGTCCTTACAGCCCTCCGTTAGAGATCGTTTCGCTTTTGCATATTCATTCTTAGGTGTCTCGCTTGTTCCACTTCGTTGCATTTCGCTAGGAGCATGCCACTGACTGACGAGGGGGTCTGGTTGTCATGTGTTTCCTCATGTTTATACCTGCAGGGCTATTTAAGAATTCCTCAAAAATCATTGAAGTTTATCGTCATTTCATTCATCATCATTAAATGTCAGTTTCGTTTAAAAAAAAAAGGGTCTTTAGTCCTAGAGTCTAGGGTTTTCGAGTCTTTTGCATATATGTCATAAAGCCCGCAGGCCATGAGGTTGGTTTCGCAAGTTTTGATTTCATGTTTTTATTATCATAAGCATTTGAAAACATTTCTAGTCCAAAACTCTGTTTTGGAACTAGAAATTGTTTAATTCCATTTTTGTAATAATTGTATCCATTTCACCATGAGAAGCTTCACTGCAAGCCTCTGATCTTTTCCTAAGCTAAAGTGTCGCATCCCTGCAAAAGACAGCAAAGTTATCAGTTCAAAAAATTCAGAAAAGCCAAAGGAGAAAGCATTGTAATAAGAGACCAAATGTCAAAATGCCAAAAACATTATAAAGTGGGTTCTAAAAACAAATTTGAAATCAAATCTGATTGCATGAGATATTTCCTTCATATATAAACATGGCAAACATAATCATTTGCAAGAAATTCGCCAAGGCAGAAGTCGAAATCGTGTTTTGGAGGCCGAAAACGTGTTTGCAGAAGTATTGACAGCGTTGGAGGTGGGCGCTACCCACTTGAGGTGCGCGCTACCCACTTAAGGGGCGCTACCCACTTGAGTGCCACAGCCAGTGCAAAATTACACGGGCGCTACCCACTTGAGGGGCGCTACCCACTTGAGCAGACGCGCTACCCACTTAAAACAGAGCCCAGAAAATTCGTTTTTTTTGCGCCCATATTCGACCTCAAACGCCTCCTATAACTTGCTACAGGTGATTAGAGTTTAGAAGGAGGCCTGGTGTCAAATATTGTCATATGGAGTGAGGAATACATGCCATTACAGTGCAGAAAGTGGCTTGAATTATGAGAAAAATGGATTTTCATAGGATTCTATTCCAAACTTATTGAAAATATTTGCTTATGTATTCACGCTTGCACACTTATCAGACTTCTGCAACATGTCCTCCTTGAACTTGTGTGCATATGGATGGTTTTCTCCACTTGGTCAATGAACAAGCACCTGTAGAACGTTCAACCATAGCTATTACAGGTTCAGCTCCGATGTCAGATAAGTTCAGTTTTTGCTTCTATAATATGTGGAAACTGACACTTTCTTGTCCGTGATTCAAAACCGGAAATGTTCCAGCAAATATAATTAGTTTTTTATGGAGAGTCAGAGCAAATTTGTTCCGAGTTTCAAATGCTCGAGCAGGAAGTTCTGAAATCCGGCTTGCTATCGGAAATTCTGGTTCTGTTATTTGCGAGAAAAATATGGATGAAGGAATGCAGAGTCCTCAAATGTCACATGCAAGCTCCGTTTCAGCATTTATTGGTCCAAGCTAAATTAATGCTTTGCAACATGGCTCTTGGTGCGATTCCCCACAACTATTTGTCGAGAATGCTGTATTTCCACCGGATAATCTCAAGTCTTCTATTAAGGGAGGTAATGGAAGTATAAAGAGGACACCTAGTGAACGAATGGTACAAAGGAACAAGAGGCCAGTGAAACTAAGTCGTTGGGCCCTAGCTCGTATGAATGCTGAAGAGGTTTCAAGGGTAGTTGCCCAAGCAAGAAAGAAGTCCAAAGTTCTGCTTCCCATATCCAAACAAGAAGGTATGATAGTGATAGAGACAGACAGTAGCCTGGAAAGCAGCAGTAGAGATCTAAGCACGGAAATAAAGTATCTAGTTGACAACGAAGGCTATAAGTTTATTCTCGACTTATTATTTTTATGTTAGGCATCTTAACTGCTTATACCTGTAACTGAATAAACTAAGTTACTCTCTTTTGTTCCATTCGATGAATTTGTGCTCAAATTGTGATCCTATTCTATTCCGCGAAGGTTGGTAAAAGGGGGAACCATGGCCATGCCGAGAGGCATTTCCTTGTACATGACATGGAATTCGCTGCCACTATCCAGGAAAATCAAGATATTGCGAATCTTGTTGTCATTAATATGTGTTCGCTGGTGATTGCAGCAGGAAAAGGCAGAATTTTAGTTTAAAGGTTATTTTTGTTGGTTTTATTCAAAACAGTAAGTGAATGAAAATAGTCCGAGAGGTAAACCAAAAATACTTACCACAGCAGAAGAATAGGATTCGATTCCTATTTAAGACTTCAGTTAATGATTCAAATGGTCTACGCTCCAGATTTTGCTTATTCATCGGTCATCAAACAGATTCGAGTAGAAAATGGAGCGCTATTCTATTTTCAGAAAAACGGATTGGATTTTAGTCTTGTTTGTTTAATAATGATAAAGCATATCCCTTATTTTAAGATCGATTTGTTTTCAAACATTAGAGTTTATTTATTGTATGAAAAACCAATTGTAAGAGAGGGAGAGAGTTCTGAGAGCTGGTGGTGAAGAACAGAGTGTTTCATTGTACAATTTTTGACAGGGATTTAATGAAGAAATACAACTCTGTTTCCTGAGATTCTTGTGGTGTGGATTTAACATTTTGTTTTTTCTTATGTTTCATATGTAGCTTGTAATGTTTTACATTTCATTTCATAATCGTTTTCTGTTGAATACCTTTAAGTGAGAAAGGCAGAATACAATTTACTGCTCTGCTTTGGGAGGTTTTCCTTTTCTATGTTTTCTTCAGTTTGATAAGGATTCAATTATTGCCCTTATCAACCTCGCAGCGGTCGTTCACTCCATATAATTCCAATTTTATTGTTAAACTTCATGCTTATCTTGCCTCAGGAGATAATCTGCATTTTTTATTTTATCTCTGCTCTTGCTGTCTTTGCCCCACACAGCCCAGAAAAACCCAACCATTTATCAAAAAATCCCATTCTTATCAATTTACTAGCCTAAAATCAATATCAGTGTTTTATTTAGGTCATCTCGGATCCTATTGGACATTTTTGCTGAGTTTGACCCGGAGAGAGCCCTCTCCTATCCTTGTAGGGCTAGCTACGAGGCTGATCTTGGTTTGATGTTGCCTCGAGTTTTTCCTTCCTCAGCCTGAGGCAGATTTGAGCGCTAACAATGCTAGTGGAGAAGCTATTGGGGCTGTATTAAGTCAAGGAGATAGACCTGTAGCATATTTTAGTGAGAAGTTAAATAAAAAAAGGAGGAAGTATTCTTCTTATGATAAGGAATTTTATGCAATTGTATAGTCATTGAAGAAGTGGAGACATTATTTAATGTCTAAAGAATTTGTGTTATATTTAGATAATCATGGTTTACAGCATATTATGCAACGACCTAAATTGAATAAAAACATGCAAAATGGGTTGAATATATTCAAATTTTAACTTTGTATTGAAGCATATCAGTGGTCAAGAAAACAAGGTAGCTGATGCCTTGAGTAGAAAAATTATTCTTGTTCAAGAAAGTCAAATTGAAGTGTTAGGTTTTAATTTTCTTAAAGAAATTTATAAAATAGATTTGGATTTCAAAGAAGAATTTGAAGCATGTTGTAATCCTATTTTGATAGATAGAAGTCAGTGGTTATATTATTTCTTGCAAGAGGGTTTATTGTTAAAAAGAAATCAATTATGCATACCAAATTGTTCTATGAGAGAAAATTTTATCTGGGAGAAACATAGTGGTGGACTTGATAGAAATTTTGGTGTTGATAAGACTTATGAGAAATTAAGTCATTTTTATTTTTGGCCAAAGATGAGATATGAAATGGAAAAGTATGTGAAAAATTGTAAAATTTGCCAATATGCAAAAGGGAAAAGTCAAAACGCAGGTTTGTACATTCCATTACCTATTTTAGACAGAGCTTGGGATATGGTAAGTATGGATTTTGTTTTAGTATTTCCTAAGACACAGAGAGGGAATGATGCAATTTTTGTTATAGTTGATAGATTTTCAAAAATGGCACATTTTATTCCATGTTATAACCAGTGATGCTACTCATGTTGCCAATTTGTTTTTCAGGGAAATTGTCATATTTCATGGTTTACCTAAAAGTATTGTTTCTAATAGAGACACCAGATTTGTTGGTCATTTTTGGAGGACATTGTGGAAGAATATTGGTACTAAACTGAGTTTCAGCTTAGCTTATCACCCTCAAACTCATGGGCAGATTGAAGTAGTGAACAAAAGTTTGGGTAATATTTTGAGAAGTCTTGCAGGAGAACATCCTAAATAGTGGGATCATATTTTACCACAGGCAGAATATGCATATAATGATTCACCTAACATAAGTACAGGGAAAATTCCATTCCATATAGTTTATGGGATGCACCCAAGAGGAGTATTTGAATTGAGGAACTTGGGAAAAGCAAAAATGAGAAGTGCGAAAGGAGAGGAGTTTGCTTCAAAAATTCAAGCAATACATGAACAGGTAAAGCAGTAGCTACAAGACGACAGCATCAAGTACAAGAATAGAGAAGATTTGAGAAAAAGAGAAGTTAATTTTGAAGTTGGTGATTTGGTTTTGGCACACTTAAGGAAAGAAATATTTCCAAAGAAGCAGTATAAAAAATTAAAATTCAAAAAGATAGGACCATGCAAGATATTGAGAAAGTTTTCTGCAAATACCTATGAAATTGAATTACCATCTGATATTGGAATATATCCAGTATTCAATGTTTCTAATTTGTATAGATATGAATATGGCGGCATGGATGAAAGACCAGAAGACAAAGAATAGATTGACTGGGTAAAAAATTTACCCAAAACAGAGCCATTACAGCCAGAGAGGATGTTAGACAAGAAAGTGTTTAAGAAGACCAGGGGACAGGAGTATTTTCAATACTTGATCAAGTGGAAATATCAGCGAATTGAAGATGATACATGGATGATAGAAACCATGCTGCAGAAATTGGACAGTTCTGTGGAGGAGCTCATGGATAGGAGCCCATGAAGATTTTTGTCCTCAGGAGTCTGATGCAGGGGCAAGAGGCTGAAAGAAAAAATAATTCATTAATAATTCCAAAAATATAAAAGAGGTTACAAGCAAAGGTGTTCATACCTTTAGCTGTCAATTTAATGTTGTAATAGATAGGGTTGAACTAGTATCTAGGGAAGTTGGATTTTTTTAATTAGATTAAGTATATTTATCTTTAGTGGATAGATTTAAGTAGGATATTATGTAATTAAGATTTTGTCTAAAATAAGAGAATTCGATCCTCAAGAAGAGGTCAATTTTTATGTAAAAGAACTATAAATTGTAACCTCTGCAAAGGAGGAATTCGGAATTTGGTCGTACAAGAATTGACTGAGAGGTTTTCCCTCTGTTTCTAATAAAATTACAGATTTTTGGTTATCTGTGTATGCTTGGAAATTTCCCGGAGGGATTCGCCTTCATAAATACATTGGATTTACATATTTTGTTTATAAATTGAAAGTGATTAACTCTATGTAAAAGTTTGGAGAAAATCGAGGAAATCTGGTTCTTTGGTTACGAGTGCAGTGGAAATAGATCTCTGTTTATTGAATTATGCAGCGGAGAAGGAGGTTCCAAGAGAAGTGAAGTTTAAACCAAGAAATAGTGAAAATCCGTGTTTAAAATGCGATTTAAACAAGTTTTGAAGAAAAGCAATTTTCGAGAAACCACTTACATTGTTGTCGTGCCATTTTTGGAATATGAGTAGTTTTATTCATTTCGAACGCAATTGAATCATATTTCGACATGTTACGGGTGAAATACCACCCATTTCGTGTCACTTTTGGGTGATAAATTTCGGAGGTGAAATCGATGCGATATCCATCTAATCATGATCGATGGAGATCTGACGGTGGTCGCGTTGGAAATGCGCGGAGGTTTAAATAAAGGTATGGACCCAATGTTCTATGCAATAGAGATTTATTGAGAATTGAAGTTTGGATATATGATGCCAAAGAGGTTCTGATATTTGTTCTGGTGGTTCTTTAAACGTGGGTTCAAGTGTGTTATAATACACTCCCAGAAAGGTTTCATTGTTTAAAAGTAAATTGATGCATTTCTGAAGGTTTTTATGATATCTCCTAAGGTTTGAATATTATTTCAGAAAGAAATTTATTAAAGTGTTTGGAGCTCGAAAATAATTTTCCAAGAGGGTTTTAACCACTGGTTAAGGTACATTATAATATTACATTGCCGAAGGTTTTAACATTGGTTCAAAGGTCTAATATTGTTAAAAAGGGAGTTATAACACTTCCGAAGGGAAAAGGGACTTTTGCTTCCGAATGTGCATTTTTTTAACAAATTTGATAAAATTTGATGACCGAGAGTGAAAAAGGAGATGAAGATCAGATTCCTCCTGAGTTAGAAAACATTGTAAGCAAGTTTGAGAAACTCTCTTTCACACCTGCACCAACACTGCCATCATTGTGACTCTTGAAAAATGAAAAGATTTCCGAGCACTTTTCCTTTTGCACTTGTTAAAAAAAATGAAATGGTTTCATCTTAGTATACATTTACCCATTTTTTGAGTTGAGTTTGACTAATTATGAAAAAGGAATACCTTATTCAAACATGAATAAGTGGTTCTCTTGGTTATTGTTTTCTACCTTTTTGGGTCCTAGGGAGTATCTGCGAAAAGGGACCTTTTTGATTTTTCTTTTCCATCTCTTTTTAAAAGTCCCTAAATATGAAAAATATACCGAGTTACCCCTCCGTTAGACTCGTAAAACTTAAACGTCAAAGGACTTGTCACCATGAAAATATTGAGTTAATCCTTCCTAGGACTTGTTAAACTTAATAGGATAGATTCATCCGAAGGGTGAAGTTATATGCTAAGCATACGATATCCTCTTCAAAATTTCTATAAAAAATAAAAAGGCGCTCACTAGAAATAGTGAGGGAAAAAAGGAAGTAAAATATGGTTTTTTATTCTGTGTTGAAGGCAACATGTAGCTCTTGAACATGAGACTCATCTGCATCTCGTGTCAGGTTTGTATTATCCTCTCTTTGTCACTTGCCTTCCTGGGTTAGGTAAATCCATATGTCTATCATTCGATCATATATTACTATCAACATGAATGTTGATCCCATTTTTGAGTGAAATTCTACCAATATCTGGAGTTGTGTCACTGATATGTCCAAGAGAAGTCTTATCTATAGAAAATCAAACCTTTCAAACTTATCTTACCCTCTATGAAACAATCTTGAATCATTCTTATGTACCTTGAGGAACCCTATGTTTCATGTTGATGATGTGGGAAACATTATGGCCCTGCTTTGACAAATCATTTCCTATCGAAATCAACTCATTATTGAGGAAGTTGATCTAGAAATTCCTTTTCAGTACCTTTGAGCTTGCATGACTCAATGGAAATTTCTTCATGTTCAATGATAGGTTCACATCATTGGCCTTTGATCGAATGATTTCACAAGAATTTGACTTCGAATCCTTTATTCACACTTGTAGATTGTGTTGTTTTACTTTGAGGTCCATCATCATTATTGGTGGTTTCACTCGTTGTAGTTAAAAATTTACATTATTAACAAGTAATAAGGTGGTTTATACCATGTTCTACATCAACACATCTATTCACATGGTTAGATTCATACATTGGATGGATCGAGACTAAGACGAATACCCTAGATTTCATCTGTTCGAATCTAGTCTACATGGAGTATTCATGATTGTACATGTGATCCTTACTATATGGATGACTACAATAATAGCATGGATGCATTCATATTATCATGTCTAGTCAGATAGTTGCATCCATGCCATGGATTCATGTGTTACCTAATGCCTATTAAGGAGTGTTGTATCAGGCATATTTATGTCATAGATTTAAAATATTGAATCATGTTTTATCTGCAGGTCACCTGATGGTGGTTTTCCAAAGTCCTTACCTTGACCGATGAAGAAATTCAACCATCACTTCTCATTCCGCTTTCATGCTTTAGGGGGCATCTGTTATTCAAAATTTTTTCACACTCCCTATTCCCTATCCAAAGTGTCTTTCTTTGTGTCACTCATGCCACAAATTTCGCAAAGCGACAAAATTTATGGAAAAATTTTCACCATGAATAACATGCTAAAAATATCTCTAAATAAATGGGGAATCAGTGAATTGCAATAATTCTGGATAAAGATTATAAAAAAACCTAATTTGTAGCCTTAGTGTGGATCTCTCTTGTTTGACCTCACACTTGTCACCTTGTATGTAACTAGAAAACAATGCTGGCAGCGTGGGAATTAAAGTGAAAATCCACGTTGTTCCTCTTCAGACAGTTTCTCCAAAAATGGAATAGAAGTTTCATCCTCTCAAAGTCTCAAGAACGAAATTCTGATACTTGTTGGTTGAGGATATGGTCGATTTCTCCCATTTTTAACATTTAATCCTATCTTCAAGAAACACCCTCTTTGATATATGGACTTTTCTCCCTCATTTGTGGATCCATAACCTCTCGAGTATCACTATAAATGAGTTGCCTTCCTTCCCCAAATGGTTCGTAACTGTTGGTTGCCTTTCTAAGTGCCTGAATGCGCCTAAATGTTGTCAAAATTACAAGGAGAAGGAGTGTTTGAATTCTTCGACTTGGACTTTGAAACCCATCCTGAAGGAGGTCTCCAACATCAAGGCACCAATTGTATGCTTCCCTCTTTATTCATTAATAATACAAAGCATGTTTTAATTTCCATGAGCTCGTTAATGATCACCTACTTCTTATGATACTCCTTGATCTGTCATATTGTTATATTGGAATAAATTTACTATGTCTTTTTATTTTTTCATTTTTTGACCTCTCTCACAGGTATTCATGCATAAAGGAAAAGCGAGGAGTGGGCTTGGAAGTGAGCTTGCTATATTTTTAACGGGAAAATGTGATCCCCACCCACTCCCTTACACCCAGTTATCAACATTGACCCATTTTCTAAAATGGTCATTGACTTCATGACATGTAACCCTCATTTGGCCTGGGGGCATGGCTACATCATCATTTTTGTTGACTATTTCACTAAATAGGCCGACGAAATGACTACATATAATGCTAACGATGAAACTACAACTCAATTCCTATTCAATCAAGTTATCGCACGGTTTGGTGTTCCTCAAGCCATTGTCACCGACCATGGATCCCATTTTTAAAATTATATGATGAAAAAAATTACTGCTAAGTGATGGTTATGTCACGATATATCTACTCCCTATTATTCATAGGCCAATGATAGATTTGAATCAGTTAACAAGGTTTTAGTTACTATGCTTCAGCAAATCATTGGAAGGCACAAAAAGAACTAGCATCTCATGCTCTCTTCGACTTTATGGGCATAACAAACCACTACCAAGACATGAACTGGATTTACACATTTTCAATTACTGTATGGTCTGGAAGCCACTCTATCGATTGAATGTGAAGTACCTTCATTGAAACTAGTCGTTGAATTACTCTTGGTACTTCACCCAAGGAGGAACGATTTCCTTATTTGGAGTGTCTCAACGAGACTCATCGAATTTCAATTTTGGTCATCGAGACTCAAAAATGTGCATTAAAGCAAAATATGAAAAATTATAATCCCCTCTTGTATATGCTGAAGGTGACTTTATCCTTTTATGTTATCAAGCTCATGATAATTTTGGTGCTCGAAAATTTGAACCTATGTGTCACGAGCCCTTTATTGTTAAACACCTATTACTATAGGGTGCCTATGAGCTAGTATACTATAAAGGGAATCAAGTGATTGATCCCCACAACAAGAGATATCTCAAGAAATATTATGGTTAATTTCACATCAATAATTTGTACATTAGTGTGTGTTTCATTAGTGTGTAGTTTTTGGTGTGTTTTGTTTTCCTTTTTTGTAAACATGTTTTCTCATGCTTACCATGTTCTACTTGCTTTGTAGATGTCAAAAAAACTTCTTCCTCATGTCGGTTTTGCTGATGGCGCTTATCGTAGTACAAAAAATCTATCTTCTACTGCGTGGCCACTTTATGCTCCCAATGGTGAGTTAGTGAGTTTACAGGGAATATGTCTAGGTCAAACAACTAATAATATTGTTGAATATAGTGCGGTTATAAAACTATTGTCAGAAGATGTTTCCCTTGGAATTAGGGTGTTAGTTTTCAAAGTTGATTCACAACTCATTATATTATAGTTAAATAGGAATTATTTAGTAATAATTCATCATATTTTACGGATTTATTTGTGTGTTCAATTAGTGGAGAAATTTTTTTATTATATAACTTATCATGACATTCCAAGAAATATTAATACAATAAAATACACATTGGAAAATTACATTTTTGAAAGACATCTGCATAACATGTGAAAATAAACCATGGCATAAATGAACATCAATAGTATCCAAACACATGTATGTATATAGAGTTTTCAAAAAGAGTGAGACATCAAAAACCAAAATCTATGTTTCGAGACACATAGCTTCTCAAGCCTACATAAGTGAAAAAATAAAACTAGATAGACATGTCTATCCTCCGAAATGATGCTCATGATAAAATGTAACCTCCCTAATGACTTGACCTAACAACCAACATTGTCTGGATGATACCCCCATGGTATGTATTTGATATCGAAATAGGATATCATCGACATAATCATAATCAAGTATGCCTCTAGTTAGAGCTTACAGGTTGCACTCCACCTTGACTATAAGGTTGCAACCTTCATCATAAACACTGGCCTCTATCTAGCGAACCACCATGCGTGATATTTGAGATAACCCTAGACATCCTAGTAGTCCAACATCTACAAAATAATTATCATAAGTTAAACTCTCCATACAATTAATAAAAATCAAATATTGAAAAAAATTTAAAAATAATTCTTACCTAAGTCGTCCAACTATACCCCCAATGGTAGAGGGAGATCAATATATACTCTAAAGTTAGTCCCTACATCTAGCCACCCATTGATCATGATCAACTGCTAGCATATCCATCCAAAGAAGCTAAGTATGAAATACATTTTTTTCCCGCCGCCATGGAAAGGCATCAAATCACTCCATCTCATGAGTCGTGGATCCCTCGGTGTAGCAGGTCCCACCTCTACCTGCTTGCATCAAAACAATTTAACCCTCTCTAATAATATAGTCACCAGGAATGAACCATAACCAAAATATTTCAAATTCACATTTTTTCATTTTGTGAGTTGATCTTTCATGTTAATGAGAAACCCCTCACACCAGTTGAACATCGTTGGACTCATATAGTCCATTGCATACTAGAAGTGGGATTTTCTTGCCCCATGCAAGGATTTCACTTCCCCCACTCGTGAAATAGTGTAAAAGACAAATCGTAGAGCAGGATCATTTATAGTTTTGATGTAAATTTTTCCACTTTTCATTTTCTGAGAGCCCCGACTATATTTTTTTGCATTGAGCATCTCTATGCTTTCGCCACATATTCTGGCACCAGATAACTGGACCAGTAGTCTCATCATGGAAAATTTGGTGATAAAATAAATTTTGGATACATCAATCTCCATGTCCTGACTACCAATCAAAAACATTAGGTAGTCAACATCCCACCATATCACAAGATATTCTAATAGATCCACTTGGGATAAAATCCTCGATATCTAGAATAATTTGAGCAAACCACAATTTGGCATTGCTTTTATCCAGTCTGAGTTATGACTTGCTTCTTGATCTTCTCGTTCATGTCCTCTTTCTTTGCACTCTATTTCCATGATTCTCCTCCAAAACATCAATTAACCAAGATTAATAATCATTCATGGAAGAATTTTGGCAAAAAAATGAGTGAAAATTGAGCTTTCATCAAAATAAATCATGGCACAAGCACAGATGTCCCTTAATTTTTATGTACTCACGTCATGTTGGTACTTTAAGGCCCAGATCGACATGGACCCGATGGGTGAAACCCGTGCTAGTCACCCATGTGCCCTAATTTTTCAAGGGCTACCTAATCTTATAAAAACATATGAAAATGCTTAAAAAATATGGGCAGAATGTAGGTAGAAGAGAGGGCTCTTACTTTAAATAGACAGATTAGGGAACAATGTCTCAGATTGATCAAACAATGCACCTGAAGTTTGAGGGAAAACATAGGCAAAAGTGCTTTGGCAAGTTTATAATGATAAAAGTGATTTTTTAATTTTAGTTTTGACTATTAAAAGTATTTTGCCAAATATTTTAATTTAAAAAAAAAAAATTATCATCTTGTAAAGTGTTTTTTTACCTATATTTATATTTTTCTCGATTAGAATCACATTTGTTTACATGTGAAGCAAAAGATCATTTATGGATCAAATTCGATAATTGGTGAACAATGAGTTGTCTTTTGTCACTTTTCAGACTCTAAAAAAAAAATGAAAAAGGAACACCCTTGGAGTGAAATTTAACCTCTTTTCTAACACTCAGAAAATGAAAATATTTTCAAGCATTTGTCCTTTCAAGCTCGTTAAAATAAATAAATTGATGCCCTCTCTTTATACGTCTACCCCTTTTTTGGGCCGAGGTTGCATAATTACGAAAAAGGAATACCTTAGTGAAACATGACTAAGAGGTTCTCTCAAATATTGTTTCCTAATTTTTCGGTATTGAGGGACTATCTATGAAAAGGAACCATTTGGAGTATTTTTTTTTATTTTTGTATTTTTTTCAAACTCCCAAAATATGAAAAAGATGTTGATTCGATCCTCCATCAGACTCATAAAACTTAAATGACAAAGGGATTGTCACCATGACAAGATTGAGCTACTCCTTCCTATAACTCGTTAAAATTACTAGGATGGATTCATCTGAAGGGTGAAATTATAGAGTAAGAATATGCTATCCTCTCCAATATTTATATAAAATATAAAGAGGTACTCACTACAAATAGTGGAAGAAAATGGAAGAAAAGTATGTTTTGTATTTTTTGTTTAAGGAAACACATCCCTCTTGAACATGACACTTATATGCTTCTTATATCAGGTTTGGGTTATCCTCTCTTCATCATTTTCCTTCTTTGGTTGGGGAAACCCATTTTCCTCTCATTCGATCATATCTTACTATCACCATGACTATCGATCCCATGTTTGAGTCAAATGATTCCAATATATGGAGTCGTGTCCTCAATATGTTTAACATAAGTCCTATCTACACAAAATAAAATGTTCCATACTTATTTAACCCTCTCTACAACAATATTGAATAATTCATATCTATCTTGAGAAATCCTATGTTTTGTGTCGATGATGTGGGAAACATTATGCCCCTCCTTCGATGGATCCTTTCCCGTTGACAATAACTATCTAGGAAGTTGATCTATACACTACAAAGAAAAGACCCTCTAGTGGATGTTATAAACGAGGTTTTTAGTGTTATAAAATTGGCCAAAATTGTCAAAAAAACATTTGCTACAACATTCATTTATGGTTACAGAGGTTTTGGCGCAGATTTTGATGGAAATTCAACACAACTAAAAAAAATGGGCAGCCGGAGGTTATTAAAGATGTTCTTTTCATCATTGCGCTACTCAGGCTTGAACGCACCGGTGTGTACATCTATAAGGTGGCCCAAGCCGATCGAAGGAGAACGCACTGGGCTGTTAAGGTGTAAAACCACACCAGATGAAGTGTTGGTGATACAACACACGGGGCCGTTCTAATTGGTCTTGGGATTTGTGCGGTGCCGATAGGTCGTCTCAACACACCAGTGCATATACTTATAGCAAAAAATCGGTACGAAGTATCACTCAAATGCACCGAGATTTATAATTGGTATTGGTATTTGTGCGGTGCGCATAGGTCGTACAAATGCACCCGTGCATAGAGACACATAAATGCACCGATGCATAGTATCACACAAACGCATCAATATTTTTAATTGGTATCGGTATTTGTGGGGTGCCCAGAGGTCATACAAATTCACTGGTGCATAATTCCACATAAAAGCACTGGTGCGTAGTATTGCACAAATGCACCAATTTTTTTAATTGGTTTTAGTATTTGTGTGGTGCCCATTGGTCGTGGAAACACACTAGTGCGCTTCAAAATACAAACGCACCATTCTACAGTAACTGACACAAATCATTTTTCATTTTGTATTTTTTAGAAACATTGACCTGGGACAGTGCAAGTATTGTGATTGTTTTAAATTCAGCATTCATTAAAAGTTGACACATATTATGACAATATTCATATTAATTAAATTTGTATTAATGTGTTTGAATGTGATGTTTGGATTAATTTGTTATATCATATCATAATTATTGTGATTTTCTAAAATTTATTATTCATCAAAAGTCCACACATATATATATCTTATAAAAATATTGATATGAATTAATTGTTATTAGTGCATTTGAGAATGACAATGGAGAACACAATATATTAAATTAATACATATTTTAATATATATATATATATATATATATATATATATATATATATATATATATGAATAAGACATCCTTTGTCATACAAAATGGGATAGTTATTGGTATCCTTTTATCTTTCAATTGAGACACTATGTCCATTACATTAAAAAAAATGTTTGATTTCACAGGATAATATTTCAAAAAATACAACGTCTTACTTTGATATCCAAACATAGTGGTCATCATTATTCGCTTGAACTGCTATCACTGCTAGAGCTACTTCCATGACTTGGTTTATTTTCAGGAATTTTTTGTTCACTTTGCTGATTGTTTTCTTCTCCTTTACCTTCCATCTAAAAACATAAAAATAAACTATAATGAGTTTATATACATTGGTGAGAATAATGAAAATTTCAATATTAAATAGTATACATCAATGTAAATCGAAAAGAAATGGTGTACCATTGCAACAATTGACTCATAAAATATACTCATTCTTTCAAAACCATGTAACATGCCATCTTTCAATATTTCATCTATTG
Organism: Pinus albicaulis; assembly: GCA_034641835.2. NCBI lineage: Eukaryota > Viridiplantae > Streptophyta > Pinopsida > Pinales > Pinaceae > Pinus > Pinus albicaulis. Next base: position 26,456,493 of record CM076574.1, on the reverse strand, counting down.
GTGCAGTTCCATACTTTGTTTTCTGCAATTTTTATACCCCATAACAAATCATATATTTAATATAAAATATTTTCTTGTTCTATTAATTATAGACAAAGCTAAGTAAAACAAAATTGATAGATGCTTACAAATTCCACAATCAATTTCCGATATGCCAACATATACTCACAACCCATATTTAACCCAATTTCAATCAATTCCTCTGATGTTTCTTCTTTGTTTGTTAGACCTGTTTAAATACATTCAAATATTATTTTTTTAAAACAACTTAAAAAAAGAAATTCAAATCTAGTAAAGTTGTTATAAGGAAGTAACAATTACTCACAAACTTAGATATCAACACTTTTCTTCCTTGACATCCTATTTTATGTGTTGAATGGGTTCCATTTTATTTTCTTTTCTATAAGAAAATACTTGAAAATTAATATTTAATGCTAAATTGTTAATTTATTTTACCTAATGATCGAAAAATTCAATGATTACATATTACATTTGAAGCACGTTGTTGTTGAGATGGCTCCTCCTGCAATGCAATTTTTTCCATTTATTTGACCATCTCCTTGTACACCTTTTTGGACATTCTGATGCAAGGTAATGAGGCTTAGAGACAAAGACTTCATTAATTATTCCAAAAATCCAAAAAACTATTACAAGCAAAGGTGTTGGTACCTTTAGCTGTCATTTACAGTTGTAATAGATAGGCTTAAACTAGTATTTAGGAGGATTGAACAGCTTTAGATTTGTTTCATCATATTTAGCTTCAGTTGATCAAATTTAGGAAGATATTGTGTAATTAGGATTTTTCTAAAATTAGAGAATTCAATCCTAATTGAGGAGGTTGATGGCTATGTAAAAGAACTATAAATGTAACCTCTGCAATAGAGGAATTCAGGATTTGACTATAGAAGACTGGATTGAGAGTGCTCTCACTATGTTTTAATAAAATTACAGAGTTTTTTTAACTATGTATTCTGGGAAAATTTCCCCATAGGTTCATCCCTTCAAAACTTCATTGGGTTTTTATATATGCTGTGGAGAATTTGAGTTATTACTTCTGTGTATAGATTGAGAGTGGTTAGCTCTATGCGAAGAAGGAATTGAATGTATTAACCTCTGTATGAGGTACAAAGGAAAACGAAGAATTATTTTTCTCCGTTAAGATCGGAGAGTCAATTAGTTCTCTGGTTGAGGTTGTTGTAATAGCTGTTCCATCCTAAGGAACAGAAGAAGACTCGTGGAGTTGGAGCCGGAAAGGAACAACAAATCCATTGAATTTAGCAAAGGAACATAAGAAAATCGTTTATAAACGTGATTTAAACCAAGTTGAAGGGTAGTGTTTTTGGGAAACCATACCATTGGTTTCGCACAACCTTTGGGCCGTGGGTGGTTTTTATTGAAATCAACGCGATCAAATTAAAACTTGACACATCACTAAGCCAAAAAAACCCTTTTCACGTGCCTTTTGTGAGATAAAGTTTGGTGGTCGATTGGATGCGATATCCGTCCGATCGTGATCAATAGATATCCAATGAAGGTCACATCGCGTGATATGTGGAGGTTTAATCCAAGGTATGGATCCAAAGTTTTACACAATGAAACTTTATTAATATTTGAAGTCTGGTTATATGTGCAGCTAAAAGGCTTAAACAGTGATTATTGCATTCCTTAATATTATATTTCCGAAAGGTTTTCAAAGAGGTGTTTTAAGTGATTTACAATATGCCCGAGTGTTGGAATAAGGTTTTAAAGAGCACTTTACTAAAGTGTTTGGAATTCGGGAAATACATTGCGAGAGGGTTTTAAAACCTTGTTTAAAAGTGAAAATATCATATTGTTCTGTAATTCTATAAACCTTGGATTAATGTGCATTTTACAAAGTTTTATCAAATAGATTTCATAACTTTTGTTGAATGAGAATGGAAAGGGAGATCTAGAACATATTGCTCCAGAGTTAGAAAACATTGTAACCAAATTTTAACAACTCTCCTTAAAGCCCGCACCCACACTACCATCACATTCCTACTGGCATATTTTTGATATCATCTCAGTCATCCTTTGACATTTTCATAATCATCCTGAGAATGTAACATGACAATAAACTATTTAATTTTTATATTGATATATGAAAATTAAATATAACAAAAGTGATATTTATAAATAATTCTAGACAAACATTTAAAGGAATATTCCTTGTTCATTCCTTCTTCTTTTTTGTTGTACGTTTTTCCTATTAAAAATCTGACATGTCTCATTGACCAATTCTCTGGAAACTTTTCCTGTAGTCTAGATAAAATTTGGTTCTTGGAATCATTGGATTGGTTTTTGTATTGTAAGTGGAAATAAAATCTATAAATTCATTCCACTAGATCCCTAAAACTTTTGTAAAAGTTTTTCCCCCTTTCGTTAACCTCCAGCACCACTCCAGATGAGCTAAGGAGAAATTCATTTTCATTTGCATGTTCTTTTTTCGTTTCTTTTCTTATTAAAACATTCCTTTTCTATGTTGTTGGTCCCTATAGAACATTAAACAAATGTGAATTAATATATTACTTGATGTATGTTATCTAATAATTTTAATTATATTATTAATGAAAATTAGAAAAAGAAACTCATATTGGATCGATAGTAATTTTTCATTCACCTGACTCATCCTTTTGCAATTTTTCCATCAAGCTTTTACATTCTTCTGGTCCTAGGTCAGAAATAATCTTATCGAGCTTCATAATTTTGTGGCTCTACATGATACAGAGTAAACAATACATATTAGTTAAACTTACATATAGTTAAGAAATAATATTTTTGGTAAGGAATTTACAAAGAACTTGCATTTTTTTCTTTTCTTGATGTGTTATCAGTATTTTTGTTACTTGATCTCTTGTCAATCATTTCATTCTAAATTTGAAACCTATACCATATCATTCATTAATTTATTTATAAATAAATTTTCAAATTTTCAGGTAAAAAAATCTCAAGAAATCGGTGCGTCATTTATTTTGTACGTACCGACGCCAATGAGTGGCGATATTATAAACGGATCGCACAAACTGTATAATATTGTACGGTTCTTATTTTCAACTAGGAGCATCGGTGCATTACATGTTAACCACTACATTGATTAGCACAAAGAAAATAATAAAAATTTTCGAGTGTTAGCTTTTGTAGCATAAACTGGTGACATATTTTACATATGGGACATTGATAAAAAAACATTTTTTTAAAAAAAATTTATCACAGTACTTTCGCAGTGCACTTGTACAATACAGAACACTGGTCCTATAGGTTATGCTGGGTGCACTATTGAAGAAAATGTTTTTTTTTAAAACCATGCAAGGGTCAACATGGACTGGGATCTGAGTATGCAAATCAGCCCGTCGGTCATATGTCTTAGGCATATATTTAGCAATAAAAACCCTATAAATCTAGAATGAAAAGGCCTAATTCTAAAATGACAAAAAGAGGGAGAAGAAAGGGTAGAAACAAAAATAATGTACGGTTTGTTTCTAAAATGGATTTTTTTTTGCGAAACAGCATGTTAGCAGTGCGCCATAATGAAAACGTGTACCAACGGAATATTTTACATATAGCACACTGAGAAATAAATATTTTTTTTATTTATTTTTTATAATAGTGCTTGCGCGGTGTGCTAGGATAATATAGTGCACCGGTGTGCTATGTTACGCCAGGTGCACCGATAAAAAACAAAATCTATTTTTTTTTTAATTTCACGCAAGGGCCGACATGGATTGGGATCCGACTATGCAAGTCATTCTCGTGGTTGGATGTCTTAGGCTTATATTTAGCAATTCAAACACTATAAATCTAAATTGAAAAGGCCTAATTCTTAAATCACATAAACAGGGAGAAGAAAGGGCGGAAACAAAAATAATCTAGGGTTTGTTTCTAAAATGGAATTTTTTTTGTTTGCGAAATAGCACGTTTGCGGTGCACCATAATTAAATAGTGCACCGGTGCCATATTTTACATATGGTGCATTGATAAAAAAATTTATATTTTTTTAAATTTTTTATCACAGTACTTTTGCGGTGCACTAGAATAATACAGCGCACAGGTGCGCTCTATTATGTGGGGCTCACTGATGAAAAAAAAATATATTTTTTTAAGTTCATGGAAGGGCCGACAAGGATTGGGATCCGACTATGTAAGTTGTCTCATGGGTTGGATGTCTTACACCTATATTTAGCAATACAAACCCTATAAATCTAAATTGAAAAGCCCTAATTCTGAAATCATAGAAAGAGGGAGAAGAAAGGGTAGAAAAAAAATAATCTAGTGTTTGTTTCTAAAAATGGATTTTTTTAATTTGTTTTTGAAAACTACAGAAAAGTAAAAAAAAGAAATTGCAGAAAAAGTAAAAAAAACAACAAAATTTGAAATTTTATGCTACAGGTTTTGAATCACCAGAGGTTAGGAATTCTGATTGTCTAAATGCTTCTGTTTGAACCTATTTCCCTGATCCACAGTGCTATCATGCTCTATTTTCTCTAGGTATGTCTCCTGCAAATCTCTGGCTAGAAATGTTTGCAAAAATATTGAAATAATGAAAAGTGTTTAGTATTTAAAGAAATTTTTTATGAAATTAGATTTTCAAAAATATTTTGCCGCCCATTTTTCAATTTACCACTCGTTTCTCACTTAAATAAAGTAGAGTTGCGCTTTTTTTTTATTTGCGGTTATTCGTCATCGGTGCATCACATAATAGCATAGCACCGGTGCGTCTGTTTATAAAATGACACCGGTGTGTCTGTTTATAAAACAACGTCGGTTTATAAAATGACACCGATAACAAGAAGTCCATTTTTAAGGCACTGAACTTACTTCTAGGTGTGTGCATCAAAATTTATTGTTGATTTTTCTCAAATGCAGGGAGAAAATATCATAATTTTATCGAATGGACAATTCTTCAAAATCCATCTCATTCTATAATATTTCTTAAAGTCCATTGCATAGTTCCCCCTATCCATCTCGAGATGTAATATTTACTTCAAATTTTGTTTATATTTTCATTATCTAATTGAATTTGTGTTTTTTATCCATGTAAATCATGCACAACTTAATTAAATTTATAATGTATACAAATTTGCAATTTCATGATGTAGATTCAACATTGAGTTCAGATGAAAAAAATATTCAAACAACTCCAAGATGTCAGAATCTCTTATTGGGAGCTGCATTCCGCAAGGTGCATTTGGTAGATGAAAATGGACAGCTGCTTCACCCTGCCAATTGTAACAATATTGCATCTTCTAGCCACAATCCCATGACAATGATGGTAATAATTATAATTTTTTGGTATATTTATTAATGTAATTATTTCAACATAAAACCAATTTATAATAATGCAATATTGTCAACGTGGTTACTAATCGATATCATATATTTTGTACTAATCATGCTCAAATATATATATATATATATATATATATTTAAAATTATTAGGATTCTAATGATGATGAGTGACCTAACTACCATCTTCCATTACACCCTGGGAAAATTCCAAATCGAGAGAAGACTCAATTAAGAGAAAAAATAGGAGAGGAAATATACCAAGAATGGTTGAATCAACCATCGATTTAATTCTTGCTACCTCCAGATTCACGAATTAGGAATGACTACAAAAATAGTAGTTCTTCACAAGTTGGCAATGGAGGCAATCAAATAGAGGTTGGTATGGATGATTACTTAAGGGATACGATCTCCATGGAGACAATGTTGTTAAATGCATTCCAAAACGATGATCAGCCAGGGGATGATGCTGATATCACTGACACCTTTTTCAAACAACTTAAATTTTCTTCCACCACCCCTCTCTTTGGACTCGGCAATCAGTCAAAGTCTACCCAGTTGGGGAAAATGACGTTACTGTACAACTTGAAAGAAAATTTTGGCTTTTCGAATGCATGATTTTTGGAACATTTGAGGTTAGTTACCATAAAGTACTCCCTTATATAAATTTGAAATATAATCAGTACACTACAATGAATATTAAAAATGGTAAATTTTATGAAAATTAATAATTATATCGACATTAATGTAAATTTATTAATATATTTTTCCATGATCACCAACTACAACTTATTCAAAGATAAGATTCTTCTGAGTGATAATGTCTTGCCCGATAGTTGCAAAGAGGCAAATAAATTGTTGAAAATGTGGGTGTTGAGTACATATCATATCATGCATGTAAAAATGATTGTATTCTATATAGAGGAGAATATGAAGACAAAGAGATTTGTCTGAAATGTGGGCATGACAGGTATGATAAATAAAAAAAGAAGGTTAAATCATGTACTAGTCCTCCTTTTAAGATATTGAGGCACACGCCTATAATCCCAAGGATTCAAAGGTTCTTTCGTTGCAAAGAATTAGCTATGTTGTATGGATGGCATGCCTCACACAGACATGAGTTAGGAGTTATGTGAAGCACAACTGATTCAATAGCCATGAAGCATATAGGGGATACATGGAAAGAAAAATTCAAGGATGAAGTACGAAGTCTATGACTTAGCATAGCCATGGATGTCGTAAACCCATATTCCCTTTAGAACACCAACTATTTTTTTTGGCCTATAGTAGTGATCAACAACAATATCCCCCCATGTTTGTCCGTGAAGAATGAACATCTTATGTTGGCTCTCATAGTCCCTGGTAGAATACAAGTGAAGAATTGGATGTCTACTTACAACCACTGGTAGATGAATTGAAGGAATTATGGGATGGGATAAATTTATACGATGTATCAAGACCCATCGCAGTCGAGAGGAGTTTTACGTTGTATGGCATATGTTCTTACACGACACATGATTATCTAGTCTTAGGAGTTTGCTCTGGTAAATTACATGTTTAATTTATTGATTTGTTTATATACATAACAATATTCTTCCACATATTAGTTATTTAAATCGTTGTAATATTTGTTCTGATCTTCATGATATTATTTAACGTGCCATGCATATTAATTCTATGCAATAATCTTGTAGGTTTTGTAACAAAAGGGTATTTTGGATATAAATGTTGTGGACCTTCTATGAAAGCTAGATGGTCAAAGGACCTACGAAAGCCAGTATATGATTTCTGTAGGGTATTCCTCCCAAAAGAAGGGGTTCATAGAAATGTTCGATTCAAATAGGGAGCCTATGTTCGATAATCCAGAATTCTTTGACACCTATGTTGAGAAATTTCCCATTGGGATGAAGAGGAAATCTATCTCTTATAACCTTCCATATTGGGAGAATCTTAATATTACCCACTTATTAGATCCTATGCATATATTTAAAAATGTTTCATCTTCTTTATGGAGGCACATATCATCGAAAACAACTGACACGTTGGCTATTAGGAAATATATTATTACTTCAAAAACTAAAAAGAAACATTGCCCAAGACGATTAGAAAGTACGGGATCAGAGGTAGGCGTTGGTCCCTCTAATTCATGGTTTTTCAAAGAAGGTGATGTCCCACGGATTTAAAAAAAATATGATATTTCTTTGGCAAAGGGTGTGAGGGTGCCAACTTCATATGGGTGTGTACTACGACGCTGCTTCATTGTGGATGACCATTTGTCGGGGTTGAAATTGCATGATCATTTGAATCTTCTAAGAGTACGTATAATGCCAAAAGCATTATTTTATCATTTGCTATATTAATAAATTTTATCCCATGTGGGGATCATACAACATAACTAATTTTGTATATTATTGCACGTGTTTATAACTTTGTAGTGTCATTATCCTTTGTTCGTGTGTGGGTGTGTGAAACATGAATTCCCTCAAGACCTAGAACATGCCATATCTAAATTATCTAAATTTTTACGTTGGATCACGTTAAAGGAGATGAATGTGGCTAGCATACCACGGTGGCGTCAAGAGATAGTTGAGATTACTTGTATGTTTGAGAAGTAACTTCCAATGAGTTTCATGGACTTACAAGTTCATCTTCTAATCCACCTAGTAGATCAGGTTGAATTAGTTGGGGTGGTTTCTTGTCATTGGTTGTTCTTCTTAGAGAGGTACATGAAGAAATTGAAAGGTTTTGTTCGACAAAGGGAAAAACTCGAGGGGTCTATGGCAGAGGGGTACATATCGTATGAGTATTTATATTATGCTAGTGATTATATCAAGTAGATCGACAATAGACCAGGTGAGGTGATTTGGGACAATGAAAGGGATGAAGACAAAAGAGAAGGGGAGTTTCTCCAAACGAGTGGAAAAAAGTGCTTGATAAAGAGTAAGCGAATTATAATTTTTCAAATTTACACAAAGTTAATATCCATGTCAAACTTCGATATAGTGTATATTTTGATCTCTAAGTACTATATAATGTTAGTTTGATTTCATCAGCGAATGCAGAAATTGAAGAAATTAATAAATTTATTCTTTACAATTCTGAAGTGACACAACCGTTGGTCGCATTGTAATAACAAACGAGGATGAAATGGGATAGTGATAGGAAAGAATTTAGACAGGTCGAACATCAGCCTATGAAGCTGCCGAACAATAGTAGGCCACATCTCTGGAAACCTTTCAAAAAATAAACAAAAAATCTCTCAAGCAAAAGGGAAGTTGACCCTCCCTTGTGCATGAGCATGACATCTATCTAAGGTTGTACAGAACTTCCACAGAAAAGTGGTAGACCACTTGAGAATTCATGGCTCCTGTACTAAAGAAGCAACATAATATAGAAGCGAGTAACTAATGTGTTTCTCGTCACTGATGTTGTATGAAATGGTCAAAATGAGAAGTCACAGGCACTGCACCTCCTCACTACCAAATGCACCAATACATAACTGACCTCTAGCAACTTGAGAATCTACAGGAAATAGTACGGATGCTCCAATGTATCTCTGGGAGTACACTAACTGACTCCTTCTTACATAGCTAGCTGGAACCTCTCGGAACAAGGGAAAATCCACCCTTCTCCTCGATAGCCTTGTAATGAAATATATATCCTCATCCGTGGGCGTGTACCACTGGTTACGACCAACTTGGAAAGCTTGTTGGTGGGCATTCCACCTTCGGATAAGATGTCTCAAAAACAAACCATGGCCCTTTAGGGAAGTAGCCTCCTCATAGAACATGACGAGGCCTACGTGCCTTAGGAGCCCATGGGTAGCTATTGTAATAAGGCGAGGGTATGCATCTCTCTCCCTTTCTCGTGCCTCCCACAAGCAAACCATGTTATACTGCTCCGCCTATTGTTGTTGTTGTTCCCCCTCTTCTCTCCTTTCACGTCTCAAAAATATTGACATATTAAATACACTTTTTTTATTAAATGAGAGAAGTATTTAGAAATATACATATATAATTTTTTTTGGAAAAAAAAAAGAGTTTGTTCGCCAAAAAAACAGTCATGCACCAGTACCAGTGCATCTTTTTATGAGCGCACTGGAGACAGTGCACCTGATAATGTGAAATGCACTGGCACCGGTGCTCCAAAAATTTTTTATCACACCTTTAATTATGTATAGTGTCAGGATTTCAGTGCGCTGACTAAACTCTATGCCCGGGGCATATATTTAAGTCAGCGAACCGACCTCCTACCATCATTACATAGTCAAGGGTGCAGTATTTTACCATGCTGCATCATTGACCCTGTCGAAATATGAAAAGAAGTGCATTGACAAAAATACTTGTCCCAGGGTAGATATTTCAGTCAATGCACAGTGCTACCGCTATTCCACTAGGTCAATGGTGCGGTTGGGTAACCGACCGCACCGCAATTTAAAAAAAATTAAAATGACACAGTGCACCATCAGTACTGCGGTAGAACTAGTGCGTCTACCATTAGCACTAGTTTATCAGGTCTCACCGTTGACTCTGTCAAAATGCAGAATGTAGTGCACTGACAAATTTACCCTCCCCAAGGTGCAAATTTCCATCAACACACCATGTTGGCACTATTCCATATTTTCAATGGTGCAGTGGGGTAAACGACCACACCGCACTTTAAAAAAAAAACAAAAAAAAAACAGAGCGCCTATCGGTACCACACCGTAACTGGTGCAGATACCGTTAGCACTAGTTACAGTGTGGCCTATAAATTTACAGGTAGCACTAGGAACTGGTGTGAGCCGAATAGCTCTAATGCACTGTGCAACAATTTTTTTTTCTTTGAAATGGTTAATTTTAAGGTTATTTGAAATTGTAATCCGCTAAAAGGCTTAATTATGGAAAAACATGAAAAATACCTGTACATTTTCCCATCGACGATGCATATTGGTTGTATAATCTGTAAAATAAAATTTTCCCACCATTTTGCAAAATTCAAGCTAAGGATTGGTGGGCAATATTGCACAATAGTAGTGTGTGCAACAGGTGCAATGGGAGCACTGATGTCAGGGTGGCTCAAACAAAGATTTTTCACACCGGTGCTTGAGAACTCTGGAACACTGAGAAAAGTGAATAATGTAGTTTTTTGGCTGTAATTCTTTTTTATTAACCCTATTCTGGTGCGTGGGTTTTTTATTGGAGCATCGGTACAATTTCTTAATACTGCACCAGGCGGCTTTGGTTTTGGAGCACTTTTTTATGATGCACCAGTGCAGAAGAGTTATAATGCACCGATGCACTATAGTAATACGATGCAATGGGTGAGTGTGTATGGGATGCATGGTGTCCGGTGTGCCAATGTTTTATGCACATCGGGTGGTTTTGGTTTTGGTGTGCTTTTTTATGATGCACTGATGCAGAAGAGTTGTAAAGCACTAGTGCACTATAGTAATACGACGCACTGAGTGAATGTGTACAGAGTGCATGGTGTCCAATGTGCCAATGTTTTGTGTGCACTGGTGCTTTCTTTTATTGAGTGTACTGGTGCCATTTAGTATTATAAGTGCACCAGACAAAAAACATCTGCAAAAACCTCTGCCCGTAAACCTCCTTTAGTAACTTCCGCTAGAAACATGGATGTCTGAGGTATTTTTATAAGGGGTTCCTCAAAATCATCCACTAGAGGCTCTTTTCGTTGTAGTGATAAACTCATTTTTAGTAACTTGGAGCTTTCATGCCTCAATGGAAATTTCTTTGCATTCAACAACATGTTCACATCATTGGCCTTCAAACGAATGATTCTGCAAGAATTCGACTTCAAATCCTTTGTTCACAGATGCATATTGTTTTTTTCTACCTTGAGGTCCATCATCATTTTTGGTGGTTTACTCATTCCTGTTAATGATTTACTTTATTAACTTGAAATTAGATTCTTTCTACCATGTTGGACATCAACACATCTATTCAGATGTTTAGATTTGTCCGTTGGATCGATCAAGAGCGAGAAAAAGACCCTATATTACATCTGTTTGAATCCAGCATGCATGGAGTATTCATGATTGGATTCAACCATGACATGGATCCATTCATATGATCCTTTCTAGTTGGATAGATTGGTCCATGCCATGGATTCATGTGTTAGTTGATGCAAATTCACCAGTGTTATATTAGGCTTATTTATGTGAGAGGTCATATATTGTATCGTGTTTGATTTAAATGTCTCATAATAGTGGTTTTCCAAAGTTCTTTCCATGACTGATAAATAACTTCAGCCATCACTTATCATTCTACTTTCATGCTTTTGCGGACATCTACTATACATAATTTTTTCGCACTCCCTATTTCCTATCAAAAGTGTCATCCTTTGTGTCACTCATGGCACAAATTTAGAAAATCAACAAAAGATATGGAAACATGTTGACCATGAATAACATGATGGAAACATCCCCAAAGAAAAGGAGAATTAGTGCATTGCAGCAATTCTGGAGAAATAATGTAAAAACCCTAATTTTCATCCCCAGCGCAGGCCTATCTTGTCTGCCCTCATGCTTCTCACCCTTTTTGTAACTATTAAACAATGCTAGAAGAATGGGAATTAAAGTGAAAATCCACACTGGTCCTCTTTAGGAAGTTTCTCCAAAAATGGAGCAAAAGTTTTGTCCTCTAGAAGTAACGAGAACATAAGTATGGTACTTGTTGGTTGAGGATATGGTCGAGTTCTCCCATTTTTAACCTTTAATATGCTCTTCAAGAAACCTCCTATTTGAGATAAGGATGTTCCTCCCTAATTTTTGGATCCATAAAATATCTAGCTTCACTATAAATGAGTGTCATTCCTTCCCCAACTGGTTGGTCATTGTTGGTTTCCTTTCAAAGTAATCGAATGCACTTAAACTCCATCAAAATTCCAAGGAGAAGGAGTGCTTGAAGTCTTTGGATTGGACTTGGAAAATCGCCCTGAAGGAGGTCTCCAATAGGAAGGAACTAGTTCTATGCTTCCCTATTTTATTCATTACTAATACAAAGCATGTTTCCCTTTCCATGAGCTTCTTAATGATCACTTGCTTATTATGATATTCCTTGATCTATCATATGGTTTATATTGGAATACATTTACCGTGTCTCTTTAATTTTTCATTGTTTGGTATCTCTTGCAGGTATTCATGTGTAAAGGTATAGCAAGGGCTGATATTGGAACTGAAGAGATCGGGATTTCCATCGAAAATTGATTGCATAGTCATGAGGTCAGCCATCTCCCTCTCTCTTTTTATTTCGATATTAAACTAGGAAAAATTGCATTCCTTGTCTAGGTTGTTACTAAACACACTCATTAGGCTAGAGGGATATCTTCTATCCATATAAGGGATTTCCTAGATAACACCTCCCCCCCAAGGATGAAATGGTCCTATTGCATTGAATGGCTCCATGATATGGGGAAAATTCTACTGAACTTGGTCTCTAGTGACCCACCTACCTTGGTGTAGGAGCTAGCCTACTTTAACAACTCGATATATTTGGATAATTTATTGGAAAATTTTATTTATTTTTGTTTCCATGATACAATTATTTGTGTCATGTTTAATGTAGTTTTGGTTGAGCTTTTTTAGTGTCAGTTGTTCAACAATGTCTGATGTGTCCAACAATGGTGGAAAGTAAGGCCGAAGGAAATACACATTGAATATGAGATGCAAGCCAAGGAATGGGATGGAACTGAGCTCGAAAGAATTGTATCCCATAGCCTTGATGATGTTGTAATGCCCATATTAGAGTGCGCTAAGCTTTTTATGGGCTCCAAAAAGGCGTTCTTTCTGCAAATGCAGCAAAAATTTTCCACCCACCTGAAACGTATGTGGAACCCGATGTTGCTCATGCAATTTTTCCTAATTAGAATTTGATTTATCCAAGATGCCTTGAACCTCGAAATGGATTTGTTGAATTCATTCGATAAAACTAGTGTATTTATCAGCTTCAGATTGGGCATGGGAATATTATTCCTATGTATATACAAGACGGAATGAAACATCAATGGGACATAATGGTTGAAATCCCAGTCCCGCTTGAAAGGTGTTGTGGTTAGTCGAGATATGGAAAGTTTTGTTATAATTTTGTTGCACATAAGAAATACTCTCATCCCATGTTTGTGGATTCTTAGAATTGTACATTAGTATTATGTGAAAAATCATCCCATTGACGACCTTTGTCTGGCCATCAGTCTAGGGGTGGAATGCAATCGACTCAGTGAGATTTGTGTCCAAAAGTGACTAGAGTATTGACCAAAATGTGTTTATGATCCTACTATCTCAATATGATATAATAGTATGCAGGATCCAAAAATGTACCCACACTTGTTCAAAGAAAACTTTCGCAGTGGCTATTATTGTGATACTTTTCTTGCAGGAAACCAATATGACCATCGTAGAAATTATGTCGATGACCACAAATACACTATTTTTTCCATACTTGGTAGAATGAAGTTCAAACATATAGTCCATGGATATGGATTTCCAAGGTCGATTACAAGTAGGAAGAGGAGCAGAAAAGCCTTGATTCTTAATGGTTGGCTTGATGATGACACATGTAGTGTACGATATGATATATTTTCGAACATCTTGTCAGATATTTGGCCAATAAAAATACTTCTATAGTAATACAAATATATTCTCTACACCAAAGTGTCCTGCGACTTGACTATAGTGAACCTCCCAAATCATCTTGGAACGCTCGCTTGAAGGAAAAAAAAAATGTCCCAGGTTGCATAAAAATGCATCCTGGAGGCGGAATACTAGAACTTGCTTGCTACCGATCAACATCTGTATGTGGTGGCGAAAGTTGGATCATATTTTTAAATTTGTGGTCATCAAGAAGTCTCGTGCACACAAGAGTCAATAATAGTGGTCAACACCACAACCGATGTTCAGCGGAGGTAATTTGCAACATTATTGGTGATGCTCTTCTTGTACTTAATGTTCAAATGTCATGTCCTCAATAAATAATTTCCTAAGTAAAATAATTTTTGAAATTTTTGCATTAAGGAATATTTTGGCATATAAAACATAGGAAAAGTGGATTATGGAGGCCACACTTAATTTTTGGAGGAAAAAGGAGAAATAAACATTATAAAAAAGGAAATATACAGTTTTTCAAGTGAAATATAGGGACTATGAAAGAGAGAAATTTGACCACCTTGATAAATTTTCACTAGGAGAAGGAAAAAGAAAATAAGGGGAGTTCAAACTTGTGGAGAGAGGAGAACACCAAGGGAAAAAAGACCAAGATACATAAATAGCACATTAGGGATTCATTGTTGCATACTTTTCTCATTTAGTTTCTTAATATCAAACTCTCTCTTGGAGGTTGTTCAACACAAAAGAAGTAGAGTTGTTTAGATCAAGAGTTTCAAGTGAGACTTATCCTCATTTTAGATAAATTTGAGTGTCTCCCTAGTGAAGCTTTGTGGGAATCTATTTCAGGAATTCCATTGGAGTTTATTGCAAAATATTCACTCAGAAATGCATTATATTTGGGCATAAAAGACAAACCATGAAGGTTATTTGCAAAAACTCTTTCTATTAAAGGTTATGGTTATTTTTATGAGATTTTCTACTAGTTAGAGGAGGAGCTTGGCACCATTTTCTATGGTTTTTCCTATATTTTTTGGTTGGGAAAAATTTTCTCTTATAGAGATTGTGTAGGGGTTGGAGAACAAAGTTTTTTTATTGGTTGTTAGTGCTATTATTTTCTGAGATTTTCTACTGGGAGTGATAGCTATTTTGTAGTGGATATTTGTGCACAATTTCTCATCCATTGGCATGATATTTTTACCATTTATGAGAATATTCTCTGTGGTTTGGTGAAAAAAATTGTAGCTGGAAATTATCTCTATTTTTGGCATACCAGATCAATTGGAATTAGCCCAAAAAATTTCTAAGTTTTGTTGGTTTTGGTGTGAGGAGCTTATAACTATTTTTATGGAATTTTTCAGGTAGTATTCAGGCTAGAACCATATGTTCTTATAGTAGGGTGTATTGTTGATTAGCTTGGTTGTTTGCATAAAATTGAGGATTCAATTTTGTCTTGGATATAGGCCAAACATTTTTTTGTGTATTTCCTGGTCATACAAGATGATTCCATGGCTACAATTTTAGATTGATCTGGGCATTATTGAGGTTAGAATTTTAGTTTCCTCCCAACATCAGTTAGAAAAAATTATGGGTAATGCATAGATTTTGTGGGAGACATTTTCTGGTAGTTGGATTAGTGAGGGCTCACATGATATTTTCCTAGCTTGCATAGCAAGCCAAAATTCTATCATTCCTTTCCATTTATGTACTCAAAATTATATATTAATAAAATGAATAAGTTATTTGGCTCAATTTATTGTGTATTTTGATGTTCATGTTAGGAATTTGTTAATTGTTGTTAATTCCTTGTACATGTCTCTCTTATTTGATGTAATTTTCAATTTCGAACATTACATCAAATGAAATTGTTGTAGATATCTCGACCACTTATTATGCTAGTTGTTTTGAAACTTCCCTTGTCTCTATATAAACTAAAGAGGTTGGTGATTGGTGTGGATGATCATCTCCTTCCACAGAATGTAACGTTTCCACTATCGACAAGCTTGCACAATGGAATACATATCTTTATCATAGGTGGGGAATTTTTGAGTCGCATCAGAGAGTATCTCATTACGATAGGCCAGCAGGTGGCCACCATATGCCCTTTCTAGGTGTTAATTGAACCAACAGAATAGTCAGAGGCATCTGTCTCAATTTATTTATTTTGTCGCAGGGTTTGAAGGACATGCCGAATATGTTTCAAGTTCTCTTCCCAGCTATTGCTGAAGATGATAATGTTGTCGAGATATAAAATGAAGAACGAGTTGGTGAAGGGTCACAATATGTCATCCATCAGCCTCATAAAATTTGCAGGGGAAATTTTTAGCCCAAAAGGCATGACCACACATTCAAAAAGGCACTTCTTGGATTTCAAGGTAGCCCTCCATATATATGTAAGTTGTATTAGAACTTGGTGATAGCAAGAATCCAAATCAATATCGTTGAAGCAAGTGGCCCCCTTGAGCTAGTTAAGAAGGTCATCAATCCATGGGATTGAATACCTATTCTTGATAGTTATTTTATTTAGTGCTTGATAATCAATGCAATGTCTCCATGTTCAATCCTTCTTCTATAAAAGTAAACTTCGGCTCCCAAAAAGTGAGGAATTTGGTCGGATGTGTCCTTTTTTTAGCAACCGGTAGATTTTCCACTTGATTTCTTAGTTTTCTAGAAGAGAGCAATGGTATATTGACCCATTTGGTAGAGGTGCTTCAGGACTCAGACCAATCAATGCTTGCCCTGACAGAGAAAAACTACCCCTGTGGGTGAGCTGAATATGTCCCTCTATTCTTCCATGACCTTATTCACATGCTTCTGTTGCATGGAATAACCCTTCCTGGGGGCCATGAATGTGGCCACGATCTTACACTTACTTAGAGAGAGAATCAGAAATAGAATAAATTTCCAGGTTTGGGAGATGTTCTTACTTCATTTCTTAGCAGAGATCAAAGAAATGGAGGTAGGTCGGGCTACCTTTGGTATCATATATATTTTACTTACCAATGTAATAATAATAGTGTGAGGCCTGGACTCATACACAACATTACCATTAGAGATATGTTGAGGTAAAAAATGGGCCTAATATATATATATATATATATATATATATATATATATATATATATATATATATATAAGAAAAATAAAATTTATAAGAACTAATAAGATTCAATATGATGATGTCAACCATGGTGGATGATTCACCATTTTTGAAGTACAAAGGTAAAAAGATAAAAAGAAAAAATAATAACTTTTCCAACTCGTATTTCAACTTATTTCCTTAATATTTTACTCAAATTTTAAGCAATATCACTCATTGGATGCAAAATTTAATTTTGTTTCCAAGGATTACCCATGTTGCATACTTTCAATGGACACTGCTACACAAAAAATGTGAAACACATGAAAAAAGCGTGATCGCAATCAAATTATTTCATGTATTTCACATTTTTTATTGTAGTAGGGTTTATTGAAAGTATGAAATATGGATACTCCTTCGATGTAAATTTAAAATTTATCATCCAATGAATACTCCTGCTCGAAATTTGAGTAAAATCATAGGGAGATCAGTTGAAAATACAAGTTGAAAAAGTAGCTATTTCTTTTTTCCCTCCAAAACCTTATGAGGTAATATAATATTATTTTATTATTTCCACTATTATTATATAATATTCCTTATGAGGCCCATTTTATACCTCAAAATTTCTCTAATGTGCTTCCACAAGTATGGTGGGCTTAATAATACATCAAAAAATTCAAGAGAAGCAACATCACATAGTACCTTATCTGTGAAGGGCTTGATGCTATATGGAATGCCACACTACTGACTAGCATGGAGATCTTGTTCTTGGTGAAGCCATCTGATTGTGTATGGTTGTAGGTGTGGTGTGGTTGATAGGCCCAATTGCTTAACAACCTATGTTGGGATGAATTTCTTTTTGCTCCGTGTTGTCGCTGCCACAATAGCCTCTAGAATTTTGGCCTGCATCAAATTTTGGAGCCTACCTTGGTCTTGCATAGTGTCGTCGCAGACACGAAAAACCATTCCATGTGTTTTTTCTAGGTGTCTTGGTCCCTTTTGTAGGAATACAAAGTGTCATATTTTCACATGATAGTTTTCGCACAACGTATATATGTTTGTTTTGGTGATTTAAAGGGGTTATATTTGTGCGAATGACTTGGTCTAACCATGTAAACATATGTCGCACACATTCCCAAAGTTTTAAGAAATGTCACACAATTCTCATCATGATCATCTCCAAGTGTACTTTTAATGTCAAACTTGTTAAAGTGTTCCAAATGATCCATGTTGTTGTATCATGAAGTGTTCCAAGTGCGTGCTCAGAGTCAAAGTCATATCACTATTCACATCAGTCTCATTGATCCCACGCTTAGCCAATTTTCAGAAATTCCCCAACAACCTAGCCTCATCTAGCCTTCCTCAACTAAACACTGTACAGTTATAACCCTTAAGCTACAACTTTGTCCCTTGACACTTTGAAATGTGCAGTTCCTACCTCCCAGAACTATCCACTACACAGTTCCAGTGCTCAAGCCTGACCCTTGGCTCCCAGAATTGCGCAATCCATCCCTCTAGCCTGGCACAAAATGTGCATTGCATAGTCTCTGAGCTCAAGCTCAAAACCTAAGCTTCTAATTTGTGCAATTGTGCAATCCCTAGGCCTCTTATTCCTCCAAAAATTGTGTAGTTCTACCAAGAAATGAAAAAATCTGCAACTAAGCTCACCAAGTCCCAAAACTCTGAATTTTTTCTTGCCAATATTGTTTGAACTACGCACTGCATAGTATCAGGGCTCAAGATTCATGCTTGACTACATGATTTGTGTAGTTGCACAATCATTGAGCCTACGCCTGAGCATGAAACCCAGTTCTAGTTGAATCAATAAATCATCATTTATCATATTATACTAGGGGTTTTTGAGACTGTTGTTGTCTCGTCATGAGTGAATTGCAGATGCATGAACTATATCATACCATGAAAGGATGATGATAAGGAGATGGAAAAGAGAAACATGATTAAAGGAACTTGTGTAGCCCATTATGAAAATTGATCAATCAAGTGAAAGAAAATGGATACCATTTTGCGACCACAACTCAAGACATGTTACTATTAAAGACTCCTTAACTCTAAGAAATAAGGAGGTGGATAGAAGAAAATCCTCAAGAAAACATACACCAAGGAGTGGCAATAGTGGCTTCACATTGTCATGTCATCAGGTAGCTTATGTAAGCAGTGCCATGTCATTTCATGTCATGAGTTTTCATTTTCCACATCATTTTTGGCGATCTTGTAAATTGTTATTCAAATGTATTATAAAGTGGAAGTCCAAAGGACACACATGGACTATGAAGATTCATGTAAATCCAAAATTTCATGGGAAGTAAAATATTCATGATGGTAGTGAAACAGTCATAAGGGAGGTAAAGCATCACCCATTGGTTATATATACACCCTCATTGTATGAGCAAAATAATTTTCACCTTCGCTCCTCTCGCAAGGCATTAAAGACAAACTAATCCTTTTGGGGATCAAGGAGTGGCTCCAACACTCCACTATTGGAGCTAGTGGTAGTAACTATATACATGTTTCCAGGAAATTTTACTCAATATAATAATCTTGATCGCCAGCACATTCTTCATGCATGGATTATGAATATTTTTCAGATTGTTCTATGAATGTTTGTAATTCATGTTTATGTCCACCTATACAAAGGTAGTTGAACTATTTCAGTTACTTTAGCACTTATATTGTTGATAATGTGATGTAAAGGTTGCTATGACTGTTGTATCTATCTGGACTATTCTGATGGATGTTAGATAAATATTTCTTGATTAACCGTCACATATTTATGGACTATTTTGTTGGATGTTATGTGGATTATTTTTGTCTGTGTTTTTTTATCCTAGAGTAGGAATATTACATCTCTCTTAGAGGCTCACTTTTGTCCCCCTCCATAGTATAATAACCTTGAAACACCTACAGTTGAGCACTCACTAGGCATACTCACTTTATTTTCAAACGTACATGTGCATCCCTCTCTATTGCTGATAGTTAGAGCCAAGGAAAATATTTAAGATATCAACAATTGAGCCATATTCTAGATGGGTCTCCTATCCTGAACAATGTGAGGTCTAATTAGGACCACATATTAGGGAGATCCCTTTGAATTTTGGTGGGTCCAGAAATGTAAACACTCCCACTTTCGACAATGAACTATAGTGGAGAACCCTATACCCACATCTGCTAGTCGAAGAGATGCTCCCCCTCCTATGGATCTTCGAGCTTAATCTCTTATACCTTAATGGTGGAAATGGTGGCACTAGGTTCTGCAACAATAATATGCTTTCCCTTGTTTTTCCCCTTGTCAGGTTTTGGCTTAGAGTTAGAAAATGTATATGACTCTAAAGCTTTTAGCTCAGCCACAAGTGACTACTTAGCAAGCCACTCATTTGTGTTGTGGTTGGGGCTCTTATGGAACTCACTCCACATTCTGGTATCCTTCTTTGTCCTCATGGTGCTATTCTATTCTTGTGGATTTGATGGGTTTTCCTGGGTCACTCCACCTTAGCTCTATCCTTTTTTCTATGACTTGGAAGTTCCTTTTCCATGCTTAAGACTCACATATCTAAACTATCGCTTCTTTTGTTTAAGTTTTTTCTTGATCCTCACGATATCTAGGTACATTGCACCAAGTGAGGATATGCGAAGGAACTTCATTTATTCCTAGACGACTTTGTGCACAACCATGGTACTTTAGTACCACATGCCACTCAAAATCCTCGATACTCAACTTTGTGCGTCGGGTATGGAAAATGTTTGTGAACTCTAGCACATATTGGTCCCTTCCTTGTCGTAGTGTGGTCCACTTTGTATAATTATCTTCATAACTACTAATAGGGTAATATTTCTCCATGACGACATATTGAAAAGAGTTCTGAAAGGGTGAAACTAAGAATAGTGAGGGTTCCTTCTCGTCCCTATCCTCATAGTAAGTTTGCCACAAGTCTTTGACATGGCGGGGAACTTTGAGGAGTTCAAAAGTAATATTTTACTTATCAAAAAATTTATGGACGAAAAAGTATGCTTCCAGTAGATTTAACCATCTATTCAGGGCATCTGCATCTATTTGGCCTTTAAATATAGGAATTTCAAAGTTAACTTTAACCGGGGTAGGTTCCTCCGAAGTGAAATGTGGATGAAGATGCTTCATGCATTGATACCCGTCGAAGGATCTGTGAACAATTCTCCTTCATCTCGTTCCTTTGTCGCTCAAGGGATTTTTCGAGAAATTTTCTTAAAGGATATCCTTCTACCTCGTATTATTTTTCTTTCACCATTAGAGGTCGACAAGGTCAGTGAGGATGGTATTGAAAGGGTTCAAACCCCAACTCCTTACACTCTGGACTCATTGGGGATATGCATAGAAAAATAGAGCAAGAGTAGACTGATTTGATATGATTGATCCAAATTTATGAATGAACGAAATGAGATACAGGTCCAAACCAAAAACACATAGTTACAATGAAACAAAAATTCAATTAGTAAATATAAACTGCTAAAACATTGTTTATATACATAAGAGAAACAAACTAGCTTGGGAGATGATAGCTCATCTCTTAGAAGAGATGTGACGGCTACATGCCTTTTGAATTATGTTACAATGAGGCTCAGAGTCATTTTTACTATTCATAAAAAGTGGAAAACCCTAAACATCCAAAAACCTAGTTCTTTGAGATGAAGCACCAAAATTTTCTATGCCCCATTCGGGTTAGATGGAACGCCAACTTCCTGAGGTCGTAAATTTGGCATATGATCTGTGTTTTCCACTCACAATACCTTGTTAGAAATATGTATATGAGGAAAAATACTTTCGACTACAAATAAAGGAGTTGTTAGGCTATCACTTTCCTGTTTCTAAAATAATCATCGTTTAGGCCTCAAAACGACTCTCGAAGTTCAGGACCCGAAAAACTGCCAAAAATAGAAAACTTGCAAGATAGGAAATTGTGCTGGAAATTAGGAAACTAAAAGGAAACAATGTTGGGGGTGCAAGTGGAATGGCCGGTGGACACCAATATCAACCTAGATCAGAATTGAAACACTATAAAAATACTCTTACTTCATCCTCTATATTAACCAAAATCAATCCATGCAAATTTATTTAGGCCAAAGATGCTCCTACATCAATCATTACCACTTATTTCTACAACTAATGATAGAGATTTAAAAAAAATGAAATAAAATGGAAGTATATAAAATAAAAGAAATAACCATAGTAAGAAATTATTGTTTAAAAGTGGCACATATATTTTATTATGGAAATTTGAAAACATAAAATAACACAACTCTTTGTTGATCAAGTAATAATATTTTGTAAAAACATTTCAAGGGCATGTCATCATTAATTGTTTCCACACTTGAAATTAACTTTATAGATTTAGATTTCATCACATAAAAAACAAAAATCCACATTCAACATATTATAAAAGTATTATATCTACCAATAACTTATAAAATTCAATTATGTGCTTTGTACAGTGTTGGGTTCTTTCTTCTATAAACAAATTTTCTTTCAAAAGAAAATTGAACTCTTTAAAAATTGAAATATGATAAAATGGTAGATTTAAAACTACCAAGCCATCTTCGTGCATTGTAAATGATGATGATTAACTATTATATTATATCTTTATTACTCTTTATGCAATATTTGATAATATTTATTTAGCCATATTTTTTATACACATATTAACTAATAATTAGAAATGTATATTTCATATTAGAACTAAAAATACTAATATATCAAGAATATTAATGTCTAACCATTTAGTAACATAATTTCTTATTATTATTCAATAAAATATTATAATCAAATTCATCAAAATATTTATAATCATCTATTATTTGATTGATATAATCACATGAAACTATTAAAAAACTATGATTAAATTAAAAATACTTAATTTTTGATAAACATTGATCAGCCATTAAATTTCCATATTTTTTTTTATCTCCATATTACATTTTTTAAATATTTTTTTAAAGTGTGGTTCACCATATCAAAAGGAATTGTCTAATTTAAACCAAAAAATGGGTTTTTAAGGTGTTGTTCATCATATGAAAAGGAATTGTCTATTTTAAACCATCACTTCTTCCTCTCTAAAACTGTCCACCTTAAAATATGGTTGACACTTTAAACTTCGATTAGCTTAATAATAGTCAGCTAGCCCCACCTCATTCTCCAATGTTAATGAGTACTATATAAATTAATGTTTCCAAAATTGGATTCAGTTTCACACCTTCCGTCATTTCTTTGTAAAAGCTGTTCAATTTATAAAAGGAATGACACTTTTTTGGATTTCCACATTGCCATGACTCATTTGCCGATTTTTTTGACTTAAACCTTGAATAGTATTGAAATGTTTGAACACTGCATAAACTAATATTGAAAACTTGATAATTATTATGCCGAAGGTGTTTATTAAGGGGAGGTCACCTTGGAGTTACTGGTCTTCTGTCCACAACCTATAAACAAGTGCCACATGCTTCAGTCATTTATCCCATTAAAAACTGCCATGCACATCCAAGGTCTTTCAACGGGTTTGAAGGATGAGTAAGTTGTTGTGTACGATTGAGTTTGAGGTTATTGCGGGGGAATGGAAGTGGTGAGGCCAAGGATGAACTCTGGACTCATTTCTCAGTCACATCTGTCATTTTATTTTGTTGACAGGTCATGGTTTGTAATTGAGTTCAATTAGAGAGGGAGCGGTGCGAGGAGGATAAGGTGTTTATAAGTTTTTTTATATTCGTTGTGACTTGGTATTTCAATGATAATATTGCTAGATCAACTGATCAAGAAACACAAGCGTTACTATGTCCCAGATCCACAGGCTGCTATGGATTCTCCCACCATGGTAGGGCAGCAGCATGAGCTCGTGCTGATGTGGTCATACATAACCATTAAGTTTCATTAAATTTAAGGATACAAAATTTTAATAACTAATTTTAAAATAATATATAATAAAAGATTTATTTAATATAAAAGATTTAAAATAATAAATCTAAGTTACATAGTTATTAAAAAAAATTAACATAACATTGATTTTAAGATGAGAATGAATAAAAATTGAAAGAAAAAAAACTAATGGAAAATATCCTTTATAAAATTAAAATTAATAAAATTAAAACAAAAATTTTAAAAACATGGAATATATATTATTTTTAAATAATGATATTTTAGATGGGTAGGAAAATTAGTTTACAAGTAAATTTTATAAAAAAAGTTATATTTATTATTACTATTTAAGTCAAAAATTTACATAAATATATATACTATATAATGGCTTTGAAAATAAAGTTATTAAAATAAAGTTATTAAATCATGCTTAGGCATTGTTGTGAATATTTACGAAGAACTTGGAAAATAATAAATGTTATTGTAGATTTTAAAAGGTGTTGTCTAACTCTTTACTTTATGGTATTTTTGGTTGGAATCGAGTTATACAATTTTGGGTGAGATTACATATATTTACATAAATATATATACTATATAATGGCTTTGAAAATAAAGTTATCAAATCATGCTTTGGCATTGTTGGGAATATTTAGTAAGAACTTGGAAAATTATAAATGTTATTGTTGATTTTAAAAGGTGTTATCTAACTCTTTACTTTATGGTACTTTTGGTTCGAATTCAGTTATATAATTTTGGGTGAGATTGCATTTTCTTTTTAGATAAAATTGACAGAAAAAAATATCAAAAAAATACAAAATTAAAAAAAAAAAATTATAATTTTAAAAAACCTAATTTAATTAATGATATCCATTATCTATCAAATAAATACTACAATTTAATAATAAAATATTATAATTCAACAATAAAAAAAATGAAAAAATCTAAAATATATTTCAGTTTATAATTTATTGAAAAATATAAAAAAATTTAAAATACAATCAAAATTTTATAATATATTTATTAAAAAATACCAAATTCATACATTTTTTAATATAATATTATTATATAGAATTTAACATTAAAATGATATAAATATATATTGAAAACGTTTTAATATATAAATTCACAAAATTCTTTACATTTTTTTACTAACAAGTGAAAACTTTTATAGAGTGAAAATGATTCTTCCTTGGTTAATCAAAATATTTGGTATGTTTGTCAATTTGGTGTGGTTAAAGTTTGAAGACTTTTTAGCTTGTTAAATTTAATTGTTTTGCATTAAAAATGCTATTGATATGAAATGAAAAATGAGTCCATGTTCTGGGGCTTAGACGTGCTACTCTCTTATCAATATGATTACAATTTCTTAAGCGTTTGTTATTTTAATAAACAAAATAGTTATTAAATTTAAATTTAAAAAAATAAAATATAAAAAAATATTATTATCATGTTATTTTAAAATTTTGGTTTTTTAAACGGTAAATCTTATTTCTATTATAATTTTGTAATATTATTTTAATAAAAGTGATATAATTTTGAATTGTATCATATTTTTTTATTATGTATTTTTAGTTTATTTTGTTATCGATTTATTAAAAATATGCATTATGTGGATCTATTAAATTTAGAATTTAATTTTCTAATCATTGATTCCCTACACTAGATACATTAATAATAAAATATATGATAAAATAAACATTTTCTTTTCCCTCCAAATTTATTAACACTCATTTTATTATTTTAACTTTAAATTTTAAATTTCTCCCATAGAATAAATTTTTAGGTAGAACTAAACTTCATTAGTAATTCACGAAGAGTCATTATCAAACCTAACACAAATGAAAATAATAATAAAAAACATAAATAAAAGAAATAATAAATAGCCTAGCCAAATCTTTTTTCATCTTGTAACAAAAATAGAAGAATATAAGTTATCGAAAGTGAACCATCGGATACTTCATTGAAAAACAAATGCAACAGTAAGTGGTGGTGATCGATATCAATCGGTCAAGCACAAAGTTTGTGTATCGATGAGAAAAGTGAGTATAGTACTTCATGTACAATCCCCTGTGTAAAGTGTGCCTTGTGGTTCTTTCTTCCATATAATTATGCAATTGCTTCTGTTTTATATGATAGGCTTGGTCCGAAAACCAATCCAATATCATTGCGAATGATGTAAAGCTTATCTCATCTATATTTTTTATTTTTAAATGTAAAACATGATATATGGTTTTCTTTCACGTGACTTTCTTTGTGCATCTTATTTTTATGAAAGTAAATTTTTTTAATGTTGAAAATTATACTTTGTTAATTTATTAATTTAGGCTTTGCAATGTGATTCACTATAACAACAAGAGTTTGAATGTCTTGGCACTAGGTTTCAATACATTTGGAATGGTTTTAGACTAATTCAATATCTAAGCACCATTTCCAATGAAACCTGTTTGAATGTCTTGGCACTAGGTTTCAATACATTTGGAATGGTTTTAGACTAATTCAATATCTAAGCATCATTTCCAATGAAACCTGTAATCTATATATAGTGAAGTTATTTTGTACTTTGATAGTTGTGAAAGCACTAGTGTATCATGTCACTTCAATGACAAAGATCAGCTCATGTTTTCATTTTTGTTCACCTAATGTACTGATATATGTTTTTTTAGATTATTATTGATGAAATCTTTAGTTACTGTTTTAATGAATTTAAGTCTTATCCATAGTCACTCTTAAAAATAATATTCAAATTATGGTGTTATTCATTAGAAATTGGTTCTTTCAACTGGTTAATATTAGTCATATCATAAACTTACAATGTTGTTTTAATAAAAAGAACATGATTTTAAGTTGAAGTGTTTTGGAATTTTCATGTACTTTCAATTTATTTTATGATATATTCACAAAAAATATTAGTTGAATTTGGGATTTAATTTTATAATAAGTGAGCACGTAAATTTGATACATTTACTAATACTATAAAAAAATAATATAAAATATTATAAAAATAAAAGTTTTATTTCCTTCCCTCCAAAATTTTAAAATTTTATTTTATTATTTCTATTACAAGATCCATTTTATAAAGCAAATTTCATAACAAAATTTTGGTTTGTCAATGACACTCTAATTAGTTAGGTTGAGATTATTTTGGTTTTATATTTCATTGTGGTAGGCTGGGAAATAAGTTACAAGAAAGTTCATCCGTAGCATAAAATACTTGTATACTATCATCATTAAACAAAAGGAAAACTAGTGAGCTTATCCATAATTCTTTTAAAATGGATATTTAAGAACATGTCCAACCATTCAATTGTAAACACAAACGGTTGAAAAAACAATATACTATAAATCTACTACTTGTCACGATCAACAACATAACCATGAGTTATTTTGCTATCAAATATTTAAAGAATTACAAAACTCTACATACAAGTTGATTTTTTCACCAAATATAGTAGACAAGGGAAATTTTTAAGAATGAAAATTTTTCTTAAAGTTTAGAAACCTTGGTGAATCCCACTAGGACATAATATGTAACTTGTAAAATGTTTGGAGATATTTTTTTTAAAATATCCAATTTTCTAATAATTTTATATAGTCTCTATATAAAATTTTGGCGATTTTTAGGGTAAATAATTTCATAGTATAAAATTTGGGTGAATCATTTTAAGAAAAAAGTGGAAATTAGAGAATCTTTGTTTTGGAAAATGTATAGAAAATTAGCCCACCTCTGAATATCAGTCCCTAAAAGTTTCCATGTAGTTGACCATCTTATTTTGTGAGACACATTTGCATCATGTTACTATTATTCTCATGTTATTTTTCCATCTATATTGTTGTGTATTTAGTTGGCAAGATTTTATATTCTTATTCCTTATTTAGTATACTTAAATGAACATTTGGTCTATCCTAACTTTTTGTATTTAACAATAAGCTATATTCCTTATTTTGACAACAAAATATATAAAATTAGCACATGTCTTCACTCAATCTTCATATGGGAGGGAATGTGATCTATCCTAAAAAATCGTAGTTACTTGTGCTTGGTCTTTGATATTATTACTTTCACGAGTTTTATTAAACTAAGAGAAATCCAAGGTCTACTAGAATATGTTGTCGTAATGGAAAAACTTCCTATATTTTCTTTCATGCATGAATATCACTTTCATTTCTTTTTTGTTTGAAATTTTAAATAAATATACTAAGATTATATTTTGCTATATGACTATGTTTCATACTTGATTCTAATGGTCTCCCTCAAAATTATTTTATTTCTCTTCATCTTAATTGAGTTTTCTCTTACAAAAAGGAGTCTAAAACTATTTTCTTTAAAACATATTGTAACAATGAGGTTTGGTTCGATTAGAAATTGTATATATTTCAATGTAGGTTTGGTCTTGAAATGAGAAAATTCTTGTATTGTTGTGATGCAAAAAAACCTTTATTTGGTATATATCATCATTTTTGTTGCAATGTAGATAATTTGATGGGGATTTAAAGGGTATAATGCAAGGAATTTCTAGCAAACTAAGGGAGAGAGGCAATGGGAAATGGCGACATACAATTGCCATAGACACATTGAGATCCATCACACAAGTTATCACTAACACAAACACAAATTAGGGGTCTTTCTCAAACAAGCATGAAACTCCCATTTCCATTGTTTTACTTGTCTTAGGCTACACACATCTCCATAATTGAAACCATTTTTTTTTTTAATAAAATAAGTTAAAGACTTGAAATTAAAATAAAATCAACCAAAATGAAAAGGATTTTCCCATCAAACTAGAAAAAAATTAACCTCTTATAAATCCTAGAAGTTGGTAGTGGTTTCTCATTTCTTTTAACTTCCACATAATACACAATATTATAGGGAAACAACTTTGTCTTTCTTCTAACAACAAGTTCACCATTACTCTTTATCTGAATCCTTCATAAATGAACTATGTAGGTGTTTTTCCTATCCTTATTACTCCTTATTATATCATACTTGGATGTAGACAAATGCTTACTATCCTTGAGCCATTTTTCAAGTTCTAAGTCAAAATCACAAATGGACCCAATCTCCTTGTCTTTACTATAAATTTTTTCCCAAACTTTATAATGGGATTAATCTAGCACAATGTGACTTCAGTTATTGAATTAATCAATTCTTAAAACCAATTCCTTTGATTCATTTCTTCTTAATTTTCTTAAACCACTTACTATGGTGATATTCATATTTGTCTTAATGTCTTCCTCAAATGAAGCTTAATTTTCCAAATTACATCTTCACTTTGCAGCTTCAAATTTTATTCTTCATATGCATCTATTTTGGGTGTGTGTGTGTGAACCATAAAATTGTCTCCCTCCATTGCATATAAGTAGCTTCTAACAATGGATGGTACCAAATAGAAGGATCTCTATTGATGCACACATATCTAAAAAATAATTTTGATAAATTATTCATTGACCCTATTCAGCGGATCTTTTATTAACTAATTATGAACCATTCAACAAAATTCTCTTATCTTCAAACAATATATCATCCCAATTCACTTCAGTGTTCCATTTCCATGGGTATGCAAGTTATATAAAAGTTGTGAATAACCATTGATATATTTTTAGATTTTGGTATAAGTTGAAAATGAAAGGCATTGGCGTTGATATATGATACTTTTATCCCATAATTATATTACTCTATTTGTTTAAACATTTATCATTTTAATAATTATATTTTAAATTCTAAAATAATTTATTAAATTAAATTAGATTAAATAATTTAAATTAATTATATAATTACTCTCATTAATATAGTTACTATTATCTTTCTCTATTTAAATGATATTGTTTTTGTAATGAAGAATTTTATAATATTTGCAAGAAATAATTTTTTAAGGTTCTTTGAGTTAAGTACAAATATGACTATTAATATTAATTAAATCCAATAAAATAATTTATCATATTTCTCTATATGACAACAATAATTTTAAGGAAATGTCTATATATATATTTTGGAATAATTATTCATCACAAGCTCAATTGAAATCATAACATTGAAAACATGATAAGTAGAGGGTGGAAAGCTTATTGTAGGCTTGAAAATAATTGTAAATTGTTACTCCTTTTATTTTATGTGGATGCGAAGTTTAGGGATCTAGTATCTCTATATATTACTAAAGAAATAGAGTAGATCCAAAATAATTTTATAACCTGTAATCTCAAAATTAAAGGAAATATCCTTATTACAGAAGAAATTATTTTTCTCATTGAGAGTGTTAGTGTCCAATATTCAGTGATCAAATGTACACTTTCAACTTTGTTTAATAGTGGTCCTAGGTCAAAATTTTGTATTTCCAAGTCAATTTTAAAATAGAATTTTGTTGACTGAGTATTTCTAGGTCTTTAAAAGCTACTCCCTCCAGTCTATTCATGGTTATTGTCATTTCATGAGTCATGTCCACCATTATCATCTAGAGTCTTAGGTTAGTCACCATGTTTTCACCTAGGTCAGTGTCTATGCATCTTTCATTTTTCCACCATAAATGTCCAAATTATGTCATAAATAAGGCGAACGAAGGTTCATT
Organism: Pinus albicaulis; assembly: GCA_034641835.2. Lineage (NCBI taxonomy): Eukaryota > Viridiplantae > Streptophyta > Pinopsida > Pinales > Pinaceae > Pinus > Pinus albicaulis. The sequence goes on along the minus strand of CM076574.1, from coordinate 26,426,053 downwards.
TCCATCATACAAGTTACCTTTAAAAGGGAGTTAGCTTAGGTAGTAAAAAAAAGAAAAAAGATAGTTTGTCTTCTTTGAAAAGCTTGTTACATTGTCAAATTATTCAAAAAAGAAAAGTTTTCCTCAAAAAGGTCATGTTTTCACTAAATTAAAAGAAGGGTGTTTTATTTATGTTATAAGAGAAAATTTGTATTTCCTCAATTAAGTTTATCTTCTTTTACTTGATAAATTTCATCTCTCACCTTAAAAATACTCTACCATTGCCAAAGGTGGAAGAAAAAAAGAAACAATTTCAAGAAAGCCCATTATGCTACACTTATGGAGGCGACATGATGTTTCTGGGAAGCAGTGTGACATTTCTGGGACGTGGCACTATGCTTCAACCACAATGCCGAGTTTCTGCCAAAACTTCTACGTTTTTGGGTTTCAGCCTCCAAATCAGCTACTCAAGCCTCAAAACAAGTGGGAAAACCTTATGTGGCCTCCAAAATCAATAAGTGGACACTTAAAATGCCTTTCTCAAGTCAATTTATTAGTGAATGAGTTATATCTCTTCTTAAGGCTTTCCTCTACTATGTTTTATGGTTTCTCTTTCGTGACTGGTTTTAGCCTTTAAAGACCCTTTTACCACCGTCTAAAACCTTCACTTATCCTCCACAAAACCTACCCCAACACCCCCTATCATTCACAGTCCCCCATATCATTGTTTCCATCAAAACCCCAAGTCCCCACTACATTTCCATAAGAAAACTAGAAAATATCTGTGTTTTCGTATTTTGATCCATATCCCCTTACCTATTTCAAAAAATTTCACTTGTATCCTCAATATAAAACATCACCCTATCTCCTCAATTTTTGGGGGAATTTTCCTTAATCTCTTATTACCTGTTCACACCTCTAAATTCATCCTATCCCTATCCCTTATTTTCCCAAATTCACTATCCCTACCCACTCATTTCATTTAGTTTGGTTGCATCCTGTTCACAAGTAATATGGAGAGTAAAAATAAGGCTCAAAAAGGATGCCACCATTCTAGGTTTGAGCCATCCACATTGCAAAAACTCAGTGCCTCCCCTTATGCCAAAATACATTTTGAAAATACTAGATGTTTGAGGTTATGTGAGAGAATCATGGGGGTAGGTTGTCATGCCCAATTGAATACCTTTTCTGCCACTAAATTTAGCAGAGACAAGGCCATCATAAAATATATTGAATTAACTCTATCAGCAGAGGCCATCACTTTAGAAACAGGGATTCCAAATGAAGGACAAGTCAAGTTCAAGGGCATGGAATTAGACCTTGAGAACTACCCAATGTTCCTAAAACATCATTGCAGAGATGAAGCTGAACATGTTTTCCTTTTCAGGTATTTTCTTGATAAGTACGCCCCATTAATGAAGCCATTCATAAAAAAATTTACATGCGAGGGGAGCTTTTCAATACTATACCAATACCATGTTAGGTTACTAATGCACTTCACAACCACCAAATAACTCAATTTTTCTAACTATCTATTTAGGAATTTGGTCAATATGTAGAAAAGGTACAAAGTAAAGGTAAAAATCCTCATCCTGGTCTATTCCACCATGGTTTGGTCAAGTTTATTTTTTTGCACCAACTCTCAGCAAAAAAAAGACTGGGGAAGCTTACATGGAGAAAGTAGCATCAATGCCTACTACTAGTCCACCTATTTTTCATAGCACAACGTCAGCACAGCTAAACGAGGTTGGTTCTTCAAGCAGACATGCATAGATTGAAAAAGCACCTAGGGTTGAGATCACTCAAAACTATTAGAAGGGTAAAATAATGTTTTTTTCTCCTATTACTATCAGAGGTATATTGGAATCTAAAACTACACCTGAGAAAATAAAAATAGTGGATTAGCCACCTTGTCATGATGGTGAGTCACCATTGCAGCACCATGATAAACAAGCACCCTTAGAGGTTGAGATGGTAGATCAGGTGAATGATAAGTCAGTTGAGGAAATAATAAAGGATGAATATGAAGAAATAATAGAGTTCAAAGATTTTTTCTCAATCTAAAAATCTTTGATCACCTTCCTACATCAAGATAATTTTCAATTAAAAGTGAAACTACTCATTTAAGACAAGCCAAAGGTACATGTTGAGGCATATAAAGGAAAAGGAAAAGAACTAGTAGATGATTTTTAGCTGGAGGATATAGAAGTTGAAATAAAAATAAGGATACCAAGGACAAGAGGCCTCAAGAGTGTGCTTCAGAAAGAAAGAGAATCAGATCCTAAATCAGATTGGCAAAGTTTTGATGAACTAATTCTTGATGAAATCAATCAAGATTGAGAGTATTGGCTTTACAGGGTCAATGGACACCTTGAGAAGACTCTGAAGAAAGCTAAAAATAACAATAACCTCCAGAGACATATGGAAAATAACTATTGCACCAAAAAAAAAATCTCACAAATCAAGCTCAAATAAGTGAAAAAAAATCTTAAGGAAGCTCAAATGAAGCTCAAAGAGAAGGATAACTTAGACCCCATTAATGAGGCTTATATCATTGGTTAGCCTATCA